>CM059999.1:44140105-44272845 GCA_030463065.1 Aphidoletes aphidimyza
GTTCTGCACCAATGGCATTACTTGCCCGAGGTGGTTTATTTAAATAAGGTATCTAAAATTATATCACGATCATATGGTTTTTTAACATTTTCTTTACAGAATTATCACTTTGGTTGAAATCGAATAGAAATGTGTATGAATTATATTTTTTTATCATTAAATTCATTGGGTCGTTTATAAAACTTATTCTTAATAATATATAATTTCTGGTTCGTCGTTGAGGATAATTAAAGTTTATTTTAGCAAGCAGAGATGGACAACAAGTGTCACCATTAATTAACGAATGAATAAAAATAATTTGAGCGATCGTTCTCCTATCCTCCAACGAATTCATATGTAACAATAATAGTCGGTGTTTATACGGGGGCAAGTGGAGACGGTCACGCCAATTAAATTTTCTTAAAGCGAAAAGCAAAAATTGTTTTTGGATGGATTCAATGCTTTTTATGTGATTCATAGTAGTTGGTGACCATATTTGAGAAGCGTATTCCAAAGTTGGTGTTACGAATGTCATGAACAGTTTTTTGATTATCCATGGATCATCGAATTCTCTCGCAAATCGCCTCACCCATGCCAGTCTTGATTTTGCTCTTGTTGTTATATATTCAATGTGGCTCAAAAAAGTAAGTTTTTGGTCTAGAACCACGCCAAGGTCCCTGATTTGGTTGACTCTTTCTATAGCTAGGCTTTTGATCGTGTATACGTAATCAAATGACGACTTTCTCCTATGAAAACTGATTGACTGTGATTTTTTGACGTTCAGTTGTAGGCAGTGGAAGTCAAAGTATTTTGTTACCTCATTCAAGTTTTCTTGGAGAATATCACAGTCTTCAATTGATTTTATCGGTAATGATATTTTTGCATCGTCAGCAAATAAATGAATTGCCGCATTTTTGACATAAAACGGCATATCAATAATAAATAAAATAAATAGTGTAGCTCCAATTGGGTAACCCTGACCTACACCGGATGTCACATTGATCGGTTTTGAAATATTTTCCGTGTTTATTTTTACCATTTGCTGTCTGTCTCTCAAATAATTCTGGATCCATTTGAATAATTGGTTATTAAGACCCATCAAGTTCAATTTGTGACACAACAAATCAATATCAACTGAATCGAATGCCTTCTTAATATCCAAATAAATGGCGTCAACTTGCGTAGATTTTTCCATACCATTTATTACTTGAGAAATGAAATCAGTCAAATTTGTAACTGTTGATCTGCCGGATACGAAGCCATGTTGGCTGTGTGGAATTATGTTGCTACAATATGAATTGATGTGTTTGGCAATGATCGAATCTAGCAGTTTCGGTATGGCACATTGTATTGCTACTCCACGATAATTCTCGATTAAATTCTTTTTACCTTTCTTGAAGATTGGATGAACAAAAGATGATTTCCAAAGCTTCGGTGTGTAGCCACTACTTAGCGACTCCTTCAGTAAGAGAGTTATTGGTCCAACAATTGATTTCGCACACTTACGTAAAAAAATATTCGGTAAATTATCTGGTCCAGCAACTAAATTGCTTGGAATGCTCTGAATTTTGTTTAAAATATCTTGTTCATTGATGCTGATTTTCGGTATTGATGCGCATAAATCTTTAATCATATTTTTTGTGGTGTTGTTTATTTCGAAACTATTGATTGCATCTTTGACTGGCTCATTATAAACTGACTCGAAGAACTTCCTAAACAAATCAACGGTTTCAACTGGTGTTTTGGCAATGTCATCTTCATAGAGCATAGTTGATGGAAGGTCATTGGATGATTTCGTGGTGTGCTTTATATGGTTGAAAAACTGTTGGGGATCATCATCAATGAGCTGCTGCATCTCGGTTATGTAGTTTTTGTAGCATTTTCGTATGTGTTTTTTGTACTCTCTTCTCTTGCAATTGTATTTGTTGTGAGTTTCTGTTGAATTGTGTTTTTTACATTGCTTGTGCAGCTTATTCATTTGGTTTTTCAGATTTATTGTGGTTCTGTCAAACCATTTGGGGTGTCGTGTTTGTTTTCGTTCTTTCATTTGCACGGTGCAGTTTATCACCTCATTAATGACATCATAAAAACGTTTAATTTTATCATCGAGTGAACCATTGGCTAGTATGTTTTGCCATTGTACTAATTGAAGTTTTGATTCAAGTAGATCAAAATCGGCATTCATGAAATCGAGATAAAATTCTTTTTTTTGAAATGTGTTATTGTTTGGTGCTAAATTTGATTCAATTGTTATTGCTTTATGGTGTATCTCATTTTTCAGTAAATGGTCATGGCAAAGATTGCAATAAAATTTATCTGGGTTGTTTGTCCAGCATAAATCCAACAATCGATTGTTATCGTTGTGAATGTTGTTGAATTGATACAGGCCCTTATCATGACATGTATTTAGCACTTCACGTTCCTCCGGTTTGGTGATGTTGATTGGAATCATTGATTTTGATAAATCGTCGTATTGCCATTTTAGATCGGGTAAATTGAAGTCACCAAATATCAAAACGTTGGCGTCTCTATCAATTTCATCATGAATTTGTGTTATGCATGACATGTGTGCCTCATACACATGAACTGGTTGCGATGGTGGGATGTAAATTACGGCTATGAATAAACAATAATTTTTGCTACTCACTTTCACCCAAACTTGTTCACAGCCCTGGTTCTCACATGTACTAATTAGTTCAGAGTCAAAGTGTTTTTCGATTGCAATCAAAACTCCACCTTTTCCGGATTTATTGCTGGTATTTCTTGTACGGTCACATCGGTACACAACATAGTTTGATGGAAACAATTCATTTGAATCAATTGAGTCATTCAGAGCTGTCTCAGTAAATGCATAAATTGGGAAATCGGCAGCAATAACTTCAGCGAGTAGTTGATTTTTTTTTTGTTAATAATCCATTTACATTTTGACAGTATATTCGTTGTGGGCTGACGCTGCATTTTTTTCTGGCAATTCGGGAAAATCTTTCATTAATTGGTGAAGTATCATTTCTCCCTCGCGAGATACATATACTATTTAAATCGCAATTACCTGTGGAGGCAATTGCAGTGCCTAATTTGTTGTAGTGATGTTGAATGGCTGAGCGTTGGTCTGGTTCATGTGATGATTTGGGTAATTGTGTTGTTGTTGTTGTGATTGGAATGGATTGTAACCGGGCCGTGTTTGCTGTTGTGGCTGTGCTGTTCTCTGATATTGATTGCCCGGGTAAAGTTGTATCGGTGGTCGTCCGTTGTAATTTAGCCAAAAATTTTGATTTTGCAATCGATTTGAATCACTTCCGGTAATTGGTGGACAGTAGCTAGGAATCATACGTTCATTTGGTTGCATCTGGATTAATATCTGATTGGTTCTCGAATTAAAGTCATATTGGTATTCGTTTCTGTCGCTCATATATTTGTTATTGGCATTGTTTTTAAAGCGGGGGGCATCAAGCCTTTGATTTGACGACGCATCGCTGTTTTTGTTGTGCCGACGTTGTTGTATTTTTTTTTTTTGGTTTTTGAGTTATTTGAGTTGAATTGAAAATTGAATCAAATGTGATCTAAATATTCTTAATAAATGCAGGAAACGAGAGCATAGTTGAATTACTCATTCAAAAAAACGCAAATGTGAACATAGCAAACAATATCGGTGAAACGGCACTTATGACTGCTGCTATTAGTGGTATAGTTGTGAAACAGATTGTGGACAGAAAATCCAGTAAATTATTTCAAACTCACCAAATCTTTTTGCTTAGGATATGAAAGTATAGTGAAGCTGCTCATTCAAAACGGAGCCAATATGAATGCAGTGGACGTTTTCAATGAAACGGCACTAACAAAAGCTGCTGACTTTGGTATACATTTTAAACGTTTCTGTGGTCCGATTCGATTGAAAACGAATAATTGTGATATTTTTTTTAGAGCACTGGAATATTCTTCATTTGCTCATTCAAAGCGGTGCAAATATCAGTTCGAATGATGCTTTCTTTAAAAGAGCAATGTTATGTGCTGCTAGGGATGGTAGTCAAATACTTTAGACTTTTAATTATTGATAACGTTGAATTTATCTCCGACAATTTATCAATGTGTGTTTTATATAGGCTACGATAAAACTGTGGAAATCTTAATACAAAACGGTGTGAATGTCAACTATGCGGATGAAATTGGCGATACACCAATAATGTTGGCTGCCAAGAAGGGTAATGTACAAAATTCGTGTCAGTCCCTGGCCAAATTATTATACTCAAGCTGAAAAAATCATATTTCGCTAATTTTGTCCACTAAGTTTGCTAATGAAGCACTTTTATTGTTCGAAATAGTTGTATAAATGTATATTGTGTCGTTTATAAACGAAATTTGAGTCACAGCTCTCAAAAATATCACAAAATTAATGAAAATTCTCAATTTGTCAAAAATTAATATTTCGTATGTTTTCCTTTGGCCTTCAATAACGCCTCAATTCGGCGTGGCATACTGGTAATACAACTTTGTATCATTTTCTTTACATGTGGGCTGTTTTTCCAAGTATTATTGAGCACATCACGGAGTTTTTCCTTCGATGTGGGGGCGGATTTGCTGACCTCTTTCTTCAAATAGTCCCAAACGTTCTCAATCGGATTCATGTCCGGTGAATTGCCTGGCCAGTCAAGTACGTTGACTTTTTTTTGGTCTAAATACTTTGAAATTCGTTTGGCTGTATGACACGGTGCTCCATCTTGCATAAATGTGCAGTTTTTGGGGTTTTTAAACCATTTTCTCAGTTGAGGCAGCAGCTCATTTTCCAAAACCGTCTCGTATTTTTCGGAATTCATCGTTCCATCTACAAAATACATTGGTCCAGGACCATCAAAGCTGATCACAGACCACACCATCACTGACGGCGGGTGTTTGACAGTGGAATTGATGCATTTGGGGTCATATTTTTCATGTGGCCGACGCCTGACGAACGTTGAACGCTCAACAACCGCTTCAAATTTTGACTCATCCGAAAAGCAAACCTATGAAACATCACAAATGACGAATATTTGGCAATTTTATATTGTATATTTTCGGAAAACGTATAAAACAATATAAAATTACTTTTTTCCAGTCATCAATTGTGAAATTTTTGTACTTTTTTGCCCAATCATAGCGCTTCTTAATCATAGTGGGTGTCAACTTTGGTTTTCGCGCTGGCTTTCTGCCCACAAGGTTCTCTTCGCGCAATCGACGGCGCACTGTTCTTTGAGAAACCTTGACATTAGCATCTTTCACAAGGTTTGTGATAGCATTGACGGGTAATTTTCGGTTTTCGCAAGCAATATTCCAATATTTTTCGTTTGAGTATAATAATTTGGCCATGGACTGTACTGTGATTTCATATTCAACTAAGTGATATTGCGAAGTTCAAACTTTTTATGAAGGTCACGTAAATGTAGTGCAATTGCTCCTCAAAGCAGGAGCAAATGTAAACCATGTGAACAGACACGATGACACAATATTAATTTATGCAGCAATGGGTGGTAATTTGGAAAATAAAAATATTAACATTATTATATCTTCGAATGAAGATTCTAAAATGTAGTTTTCTGGTTCAGGAGATAAGTTCATAATGAATCGAATCCTTCAGAAGTACCTAAATATTGATGCACAGAACTATCGCGGTGAGACCGCATTACACGCTGCTGCCTTCGCTGGTAAATAAAACAAAATTTATGTGATTACTAATCAACCAAATCTGGTTTTAATTCACGAGTGTTCACTGCATTGTTTTAAAATTCCATTTTTTATTAGTTTCATTGTAAATTGATCAATTGATTCGAATCAGTTCAACTTTGCAGGCCGAGAAGATGCTGTACGTGTACTGATCAATTACGGGGCGAAGTGTAATATAATGAATAACCGTTTTCAAATTGCAAAAGATTCTGCTCTTGAAAAAGGTAATGGTTGAAAAAAAATGCATTTAATTAAATGATCAATTGGATAACATTTCGAAACTAGTGTAAGAAGTATATTAAAACATTTAAAATGCAATTTTAGGCCACATGAAGATTGTTGATATGCTCAGAGCTTCGACAAGAGGTAACCTGGAATCGTAATTTTTTTCGATGCTCTGCTATTCTCACAACGATATTTTTTCAAATTCAAAATAGCTTGCAATTTATATTCAAATTTTCTAACTGGGCGGAATATTGATGATAATGTGATAAAATCTAGCGATTATAATCGCATGGATTATTATCCATGGATGGTAAACGTCAATTGAAATATTCAATTGATGACATTTTAGAGCAAATAAATGTTTGTTTTTGTATTTTTTTTTTTTTGCTCATTTCCCAGGTTGCTATTGGCTACATGAATTCACAATACCATGTCACCTTTGATTGTGGCGGTACTCTTATATCCGATTCATTTGTATTGACAGCAGCACATTGTGTAACAGATCATCACAGACCAAATGTAGTTCGTTTAGGAAAAGTAAGTAGAGAAGTAGTGTTGTCAAAGAGCATGCTCGTGCAGAGCACGAGCAACTCGTATTCGTGAACAAAGTTGGTTCGTGAACTGTTCATTGAAATTGTCCGTGAACATTATTCTGTTCACAAACATCGATACACGAGCACGAATAGCTGTTCGCGATCACTAGCTCGTTTCCTATTCGTCATTTTAATTATGTTAAATTATCGGATTTTCAAAAATAGGCCAGTCTACGGGATACTAGTGGAACAAATGCGGAAAATCAAAATATTAAAGTACAATTTTTTTTCAAACTACAAAAAAGACCAGATTTATATTTAGTGACTTTTTTCTCTCACAATAGGAAATTATAAAGCATCCCAAATATCGGCCGACTAAAAAAAAGAATGATATTGCTTTGATACGGTTTGTTCAGCGTATTTATTTCTCAGAGACTATAAGTCCAGCATGCCTTCAGATAGATCTAAGAGATGAAGACCCAGCGACTGTAGTAACCGTTACTGGCTGGGGTATCGCATCAATGGAATGTAATTATAATTCACACTTGAGCAATGAACATATCCAAAATTCTGGATTCCAAAATTTGCTTATCAAATATATTATTTACCGTGTTTTACTTCAAGGGCGTAATAGATCAAGTGAAATGCGCATAGTGGATCTACACACGATGCCATTGGCACAGTGCAACCAAACCATATTGGAATATAATGAAGACAAAAATCTAGCAGCTTATCGAAATGGTATTAGCGAAAGTCAGTATTGTGCACACGATCCAAACGGAGTAAAGGATTCTTGTGAGGGAGACAGTGGCGGGCCTCTTCAAATTGGCTCAAAAGTAATTGGTATTGTTTCATTCAGTATAGGCAGTTGTGGTAGTCCAATGCCAGGTATTTACACCCGAGTTGCTTTCTACATAGACTGGATCGCATCATATGTTTGGCCAGACAATGAAATCACACCACCTCTGAGGAATGAAGCAGATGACGTTCTATTCCGAATTTAATTATGTGCAGATCGGAAAATATTGGAATTTTGATTTATTATTATTAGCTGGAATTCTCATCAATAAAATTATAATCATAGCCGGAGCACAAAAAATAGCTCATTCAGTCGAAACAAAAATGTGGACGGTTTTATTTTGTAGCGTTGAAATCATGATGATTCATCAATTGATGCGGGACTCTCACCGAAAATTCGCGCTCTAAAAAACAAATCAATAACTCAATTGCACCGTGAATGACGTAATCCTTTGATGATATCGTATTTACATACAACAAACAATAAGCGAACAACCGAACCAAAAAAAAACGCTGAAAAAAATTTGAAAATCGAATTTCAAGCACCAATCGCTCACAATCCGTGTGTGTGTTTTTTTCCTACTTCTCGTTTAAAAAAAAAAAATTCAAGTGGCATCAAGTAGTTGATGCAGATTTACTTACATATCTTTGCATCGGTATTCGGAATGTGTTTTTTACCTCATAGTAATTTCGTGGCTGTCGACATTCCAATTCAACCCGTTCAATGATGTTGCAACGGGAGCGTATGTGTCAATAGCGAAATGAGATGGAAATCGAGACGAACTAACAACAACAACAACAACAAAAAAAAAACGCCGAAAAAAACCAAATCTGACAAGGATCCGAATCTTTTGTTTAAAAAACGTCTCGCATTTTTTTTATTCCGCTCCCGACTTTTTGCTCCTCAAATATTTCGACATACTTGAGATTTTGTGGAGTAGATGCAGCCACTAGCTGATGCTGCTGTTGTTTTTCCGTATTGTTTTCCATCTCAGCAAAAAAAGATTTCGCCTCACCATCCATTGCCATGCAAGGCCATATCCAAATCTATGCATAACAAAAATATATTTACCCAAAACACATATAACATCAGTGTGACGGTTCCGTGAAAATGACAGAATTGAAAAGATGAGAGAGAGAGAGAGAGAGAGAGAGAGAGAGTGAGCTCGCAAGCAAGTCTACACACTTGAGTCAAAAGACATGTGGCTCAAAAATCCTGTGCACTCAAAAATATCATCGCTTATGCTTCTGCATAGGCATTTGACTACACAGATTGAAATTATGCAACATACTGTTGGTTGTCGTTGTTGTTGGTTGTGTTTTTTTTCGGGTGGTGTCATTTGAATGTGTCAAATGGATATGATAGAGGTATTATATGGCAGTGAAAGAGAGCGCACCGATGTTTTATGAATATCAAACTAGTGAGTGGCTCTTCTTCGTTCATTCGTTCTATCGTTTCTGTTTTCTGTTTTCGTTGTTTTTTTGTGTGTGTTCATTCTCTCTATTTCGATGTGTCGCTGCTGCTGCTGCTGCTGTATTATGTGTTTACATGTGGAAAATATCTTGATGTGCCTGATATTTTGTCGTCATCATCGTCAGTGCATAGTCGCAGACAGAGTAATAAGAAATGTAACGATAAGTACCGAAAAACAACAACCATGATGAAATAAAACCCGAGAGAAAGAATTACAGAGAGAGGGATTTGTCAATGTGTTCGCATGGCTCTAGACCTGGTTGTTAGTTGGCATATATGTATGAGTGTATGAATGCTGCTTTAGTAGCAGGTAGGTCATTGATCCTCCTGTTACTTTTCTTCTCTTTTCTCTTTTCTCTGTTTTTTTTTTCATCCATATGCACACCCAAACTTAATGGCACAATGGGCGAAAAACTGATGCCATCCACATAATTATTTCGAGTGGATGAAAACATTCGACGATTGTTGCGCTTCTCTCAATCTCACTCTCGGGACACACACACACACACACACACAAAGAATGTCTCTCGAATGTTTTCGGCTAAATTGTGTTCGCACTACAACTGCCAAGCAATGTCATCGCACCACGATGACGAAAATGAGAAAAATTAATCCAGTCAACGAAAGGCGAAAAGAAATAAAAACACACACAAACACACATCCACTTCGAGTTCCGTTTGATTGTGATTTTCATATAATTGCTTTTGCTGGCTCGACTCTTTTTTTTTGTTCACTTCCATTTCCATTGATAATGGTTTTCCGTGTGATTTTACTCGGAGTTCCGTACAAGTTCTTTTGCCATTTTTTGTTTCTCTACCCAAAATCTGAAATATTCACTTTTTGACTCGGTGATTTTTTCTTCTTCTTCTGAGCCATGGGCTCAAGGCTCGAGCAACCGACACACACACACCTTTGTCTGGGTACTTGCAAGATGCAAGTAGTCCATATTCAGTTCGGTTGTACGACGTACACGCTACGATATTCTCACAAGGATTATATCAGTTTGGAAAAAAAGACGTCTATTAAAGAGAACAGAAGCTGTTCAGCGTGTTATTCCTTCGTCTATGCATACATTTCATCCATAATTTCTGTTGATTCGATGTCTTTTTTTTCCCTCGCTCACTCTATTAATTCCGATGTTTTTCATTCGGATTCTATTTTAACGAAAAACACACACACACAAAATGTTTTTTTTTTGTGAATGCTGAACCAAGTTGAAGATGCTTTTCATTTTGTTTATGGAGCATCTTTTATTGTTAGTATCACTCGCGGGAGAATAATGGCATTTTGGAATTTCAAGTAGGTAATGAACACGACGCCAAAAATTCTATCGAGCAATGGCAAAAGGGAACAAATATCACGTGTGTAATTTGTTCAAGTGGATTTTGTTTTTTTTTTTTTTTAATTTTGGGAGGCCGAAAAATGCCGATCTTTATGAAAATGGATTTATATTAAAAGCCTTGGATGATTTTGTGTGTGTTTTTGGTTTGAATCGATTGCAAGTGCAAGCATCTTTTGATGAATTGATGAACACAAATGCATATATATCTTTTGAATGTAATATTATCTTCCAGGGTCTTTGTGAGCATTTCTTTCTTTGGTCTTATTTGTTGAAACGTGTCAGCGCATCTATTTGAATATAAGTCGAATGTTGAACAATTGCTGACGGCATATTCAACTCCAAATGTGGTGATTACTTTAAGTAGTAGCCGAACATCTCAGTTTTATTTTTTCCATCATACTCTCTCATCAAACTACCGAAAGAGATAAAATATTGAATAAAAAGCAGAATTTAAATCAAATTAAATCGCTTTTGAACTCTTTTCTTTGTTGTTGTTGTTGTTGTTGTTGTTGTTGGCTCTGTACAGCAATCGGCTTTGTGAGTGCGGACATGATTTGTATTGTTGTGCGACTTTATTTGATATCAATAAAACTATAAGATTGGATTTTCTTGCATCTCTTGCTCTCTTCACATTCAACGAATTGTTGACGGTCGAATGGCATTCAACTGTTCTGTGAAATGTCAAAATGTTTTTATTTACTTTAAGTAGTAAAACTCTTTTCATTGTCCCCTTCCCTCCATTTTAGTTAAGTTAAATAAATCAGAATTCAGTTTCTGTCGTCGTTTTTGTATTTTAGTTTGAAAATGATTATTCATTTGTGTCTTTTGAAATGTTTATTGTTATCGATAAGTGTCGCATTATCTCGATTATATTGAATATTAACTTATGAAAATGCGACATAAACTGGTTGATTTTTATGGAAATCGTTCATTGACCGAACCGATACATGTATATTTGGATCGACGTCACTTCATTTTCTCATTCAAACGCCGCACCATATTATTTAAATCAAAGACACATATTTTCAGATGATTTTAATCATTTATCAATATCCATGCGGTGAAAATTATAGGCTTTTAATATGTCTATTAAACATTTTAGATTTGATAAATCAACCCGTTTTCTTGATCCTGTAAATAAAATGAAAATATCGTCGGTTCAATCGATTGATGTGCGTTGAGTAGTCAGTAGGACTTTGATATGACGCTATCATAAATGTTCGTCTTATTCAACTTCAGATGTAAATTGATAATTATAAGAATAGATGCCAAGATCCAGCGATCCAAGTACATTGAATGGAAAGCTGTCGTCGTGATAAATAAAATATACAAACTTTTCGGTGGAATTAAACTCATACCGAAATCATCCCGGGTGTGCAGGGGAACCACACATAATATTGTTTTCTTATAAATGGAAAAAGATTCCACAAAAAATGAACTGACAACACAAAGATAAAAGAAGAATCATTGCATTGCATCGGAATATATTCGTATGAAAAACAATAATTCTCTTCGAATATCCAACATTTGGACAATTTAATTATAGGGTAATTTTCCGAATGAAACGAGCCCAACAGTCCATAATTGCATCCAAATAAATTCTAATGACTCATTCTAATTGGTCGATTTTCAGGCCCTGGAAATCGGTTAGCCGTTTTCGTTTTAAAACAAAATTTCATGCATATCGAATCTTAAAATCTAGTTACGTTTTCTCTAGCCGTATTTCTTCACCAAAGATGATTTCTTGGTTCTTTTTCATTTCTCTTCTGGAAAGAACGATCTCTTCGATAATATCTCATCGGTCAATTTTAACACAATCAAAAAAGAAATTGTGTTGAAAAAAAAAGAGCGTATTGAATCACACATGGAGGCTCAGAGACACGAAGAAAAGGCAATTTAGTTGACTGTTTGCAAGCGATTTATTACACACGCACACCTCATAAAAATCCATTTTCAATTGTGTGTCGGTAGAAAAAAGTGAACGTTTTTATTTACCTATCAGTTTTTTTCCACCATCATATTCTTCCACTAACTTCAAACACATATTATTTTTGTGGTCAAATTTCAACGGCAGTACCATTTTATGTGCGCCCAACAACAAATAACATACAAACATGTAAAAAAAATACATTTAATTGAAGCGATTCTAGCTAACAAATTATACGTTCACATTTTTATTTGTGTTTTTATTTAATGTATTTGCTGCTTTTTGTCTTTCTCTATTTCGCTCTCTTAATCACGCATTATGGCCTTTTTTGTTCGGTGTGTGTGTGTGTGGAGTCCTTCGGTTTGAGTATCGCGCGTATCGCATTTTGAAATTTACGCTTAACTGCATTTACGGTGATCGAGCATTATTATCAACACGAAATCATATAACAAATGACGTTGTAACATATGAACCAAAATAGAACAAAAATAAAACACCTCTGAATCGTAACCATCGCAGGTGTTTAATACATGTATGACAGTGCCGCGTTCACTTTGGCATGGTATGATTTAATGTGTAAATATAAAGTGTCGTTGGAAAATATGATTTGTAATTAGAACAAAAACGTTCATTCGAATTTTTATGTAATCATTTTAATCAGTGATAATTTGATAGAGTGCGCTCGAAATTCTATACGAATCAAAATGTCGTGTTGGTTACAACTTGCAATTGTGATGAATCACAAAATTGAACTACTTTAGATTGGATTTTTATTTCTTTTCTCTTTTAATTTTAACAAATATCATTTCACATTCTTTGTATTATTGCCTAAAATTGTCTGACCATCAAAATCATCTGTTGATCGTTTGAGTTAAGACTCTTGAGGCAATAGAATAAGCCTTCCAAATGTATTTTTTTAAGACTATTCAATTTTTGATAGAAATTTTTTTTGAAACTTCTGGTTAAACGCAAATATCAAATGTTTGATTTGCAACACAAAAAAACTCCTAAATCTACACTTCGCCGAAAATTAATCAATCTAGAGTAATATAATTAAGATCTATGGTGTTTATGTAGCATGCGCTTTGATATATTCTATGTGTACTTTTTCCTCATGTTTTCGAACCAATTTCCGAATTCAGTCCCGTATGCTTCGGTAGTAGTCGTAGTTATTGTAGTTGTTGTAGGTCCCTTCCGGTCATAATATGATTGAACGGGATTTCCATCCAGTTTAGTTAATGTTCCACCAGTTAATAAAGCAATCCCTGAAAATACATTATATCGTTCGTGCACCTCAGTAACCCAACCAGTACAAAGGCCAGTAAATATAAAGTGAACCTGAAATAGAAACATGAAATGGAATAACTGAACGTGAAGCATGTTCCAGAAGTGTTATATGCGATAATAATTCATCTGGAGTCATCAAATCTGGGAGTTCTGCGAGCGAAAGTGAATAAATCGAAAACGAAGAGAATTAATTTCTTCTGTGACCAAATTTATTTCAGTTTTTGGTGCGTCATCTCACTTCGCTTTGCATAACTTGTTATCGATTCGCTCACATTCATTCGCCGATCACTTAATGAATTCAATTTCATTTAAATCAACTACACTTACCTGAATCTTATTGATTTTCATTTGTATGAGTGTCCTGCGTTGATATTTGTAATTATTTTCGATGGAATCGGTAAAAACATACGCCGTAGAATTGCGTAAGAGTTTGTGTATTGAAGTAATTTGATATAAGATGCGAATGGTTTTATATGGACAGGTTTCATAGCTATCCTTTTGATAACCCTCAGCAACAAGTGTAATGGATCTTATAACACGCATAAAACTTCTTACATTCTCTTCAATAATCGGTTTAATAAGCTCTGAAATGATTTTATATTTTAACCAATGGAGTGTTTTGTGTTCATTATAGTTTTTGATGAATGAAAAATCATTATCAATTTTGCCTACTCACCGCCTGGTCGCGTGTATAATAGAACAAAATTCGTTGGAGGATTTTTACTTTGTTGATAGGCGAGAACGATCTCTAGAATTTTTCGTTTAATTCGTATAAAACCACCTTCAGGCTCTCTTTTTAAATCGATCAAAAAAATTAAACCGTAATGAGAGCAGCCAGACAAACTGCGATTTGAGGGTTGCAAATTGTCAAGTGCATTCGTATAAGACACATCACTATCATTTTGATGTGATGTTGCATATGTCGCTTGGATGATGTATAAAATCACAAGTACACTGAATGTAGGAATATTTGACATGTTTGAACCACAAAAAAAAAAAACAAATTTAAATAAACTGGCAATGTTCTACAACGAAAAGCGTCAACTCTTTGCAATGATTTGTTTTGAACTGAATATTTCACACTTTTGTATGGCTTGATTTGAAACATAAACATTGCAAAATGACCTTTGGTTCATTCATAATCAGTAACTTTTTTCCTCAATACGTGCACGCCCGTAACCAGGGGACGCTACAGGCCTCATGTCAGAGTTTAAGTCCAACCAAAACGGTTTTATAGCTTAGTTTTAGATGAAAATTCCATTTGGATCATAGACAGACAGTTTGAATTTATGCTATAAGCACGGTAGCCCCAAGAACATTTTTTTTGTAAGCCATTCAGCCGCCAAAAATATCATCCCGAATACGGATCTGAACATCAAATAAGAATAGTCAACAATTTCTTATCAAACTCACATTTAGGAAAAACACTGTAATAATAACAGTTAAATACACGACTGTGACATGAGTCGGATTTCCTTTGATAGTCTTTAAAATTCCAAGTTTAAAATTAGCAACGATATGTTCCATGTTCCATGTGTGTGCGATAAATTTGTCAAGATTGTTTATGTTTACTGCGATGAATAAATGCAACAATGTAAAAAGAACAGTATCACATTTCAATGAAATTGAATTGAATGCCATTGTTTAAAGATATACTCAAAATATGCAATTGAACAAAATGAGCTCTAATCAAATGATATCAACATCCTTTCGTTTCTTTGGTTTTCATTCACTTGGCTTTCTTATAAAATCGATTTTTCGTAGTTCAGTCAAAAAATGTTCATATTTGAGCATTTACATTTCAATGGATTGAACAGTATGCACATTTAACGGTGGGTTTTGTCTGTTTAAAGACTCGGGGCCTCCACCCAAACTAAGATATTCAATATCAGCAACAACCTTCTGTGTTTAAAAAAAACACTCCGTTCGTTTTATCAAGTTCGTTTTTTAATTACGATGGAATGAACCAATTTACGATATTTTTATAGATGTGCTAACGTTATTGCCCAGGTTATTGCTATGCATTTTGGCCTCGAAATCGGCACAGATGGCTAAAATTGTATTAATTGCAAATTTCATAACATTGTCACCGAAAATCGTAAAAATGCATTTTTTTTTTATTAGTTCAATCAATATTTTGTGACATTTTACGAGCATCATATGAAAATTAATGATTTTCCACTGGAATACGATGCAATGTCCTGTAAACATTTAAAAAAAAAATATTGCATTTTATTATATAAATAACAGATTTTATGTAGCAAATAAAATGTACTGTGTAATTGATATTATATGGTATTGCATATGTTTAAAGCGGATTTAATTTTGTGAAAATTGTTGTTGTGTTTGCAGTTGAATTGATATGATGGCATTACTGTTGATATGTTTACAACCGAACATAAAAATTTAAACAAAAACTAGTGTCGATGTTATTTCATGTTATTAACCTAATTTATTCATGCAAAAAGAGTGCACTAGTTTTGGGGTATTCATCTAAAGTGCACTCTGTACCGCATTTTTGCCTTTTAGCATCGCAACCCCTTTCAAATCGGCTGAAAAATCTAATATAGATGAATAATAATTTATGAGCTTCGATCGTGTTTTATTAACCGTTTTGGGAGTCAATAGGCACGATTAGGATCAATTTACAAGGTCGACAATGTGCTAAAATGTGCCACATTCGATGCATTTGGAAAATTTTAATAATATCCGATGCAAATGTTTGAAATGCAATTTTTGCTGACGGTGTAAATTCGATGCGGTGCTAGAAATTCGATTGATTTGTTAATCGAGAGTTACTACGGCCAAATGAGAGGTAAAGATTTACCAGTTGAAATGTTTCGCATTAAATTTTTGTGTGCAATGAAAATTCAAAGCATTTTTAACCCTAACCGCTTCTTTGCATTTACCATTTCAAGGGGTTCTGGATGAACAAAACCATCTCTACCTTTGCTTTGGTTGTGACTCTTTAGTGTCGATTCAATCGCCTCGATTCACTCTCTATTCAGAGCACTCGTTGAACCTTTTTTTGTTGGCCACCCGGCCCGTTTCGTACAATGTCTGTTATTCAGGAAGTATTTTACTCTAAATCAAAACAAACGTCTCAAAATGCTTAAATCTTCATGCATTTTGGGTGAAAATTGGATCTGTTTTCATTTAACTCACCAAATGTTTTACCGATTTGAGTGCGTGTGTGCAGTTTTTGTTCTTTTTAAAATGGCGATTGGCATATGGAACGAATTCGCATGCATGTTGTCCACTTCGGCACACACTTATAAGCTGTACAATATGCAAATCGGAACGTTGTCGTCTCGCTGTGCATGCAGCGGTCCAACCAATTCAAAGCTTCTGCTGTCTGACAGGATAAAACAAAACAAAAACATGCCAAATGATATAAAATACATTTGAGAATAAACACGTGACTCAGAAAACTTCCGCGATATGCCGAACTCATTTTAATGTTTCCGTTTAAACATTTTTGCATAAACGTTTGAACCAGATGCATTCTGATTTAAATGATAAACTGCCAGATAAACAGGGAACAGATATGAAGAAATATTGAAAATGTTCAACGGTTTTTTTTAATTGGCTTAAGTTAGTTTTTTCGGTGTACTGTTAAATATTCGACTCAAATATCGAGCTCTGCAGACCTTTTGACGCCAAAATGAACCTTTGAATGGTGCAGCTTCATTTATGAACCATAAACTCAGGTCAAAATATGTTAAATGAATCTTTTCGGAGTTTTTCTACAAATTTGTGTCTGAAATTGATTTAGAGAGAGAGAGATTTTTTGGGTGCAAAACAAAAATGTAAACTTGAAACCTCGTTGCAACCATAAAAACGAGCTTCATTTTTCAATGTCTTTTTTTTTCTCAAGTGAGCATTTAATTGAAAGGGTGTTCCCCGAAGGCCACTGAATACTTTTCCCAAACCGAATGTTTATCCACCAAAAAAAAAGAGTTAGTTCTTTTTTTCACATTGCCACTCTACACGAGATGAGTGTAGTTTGCTTGGGGTCGATGCGTAATCAAATACTTATCAATTATGATTTCCGTGTGCAGCCGATGTATCAGATTTTATTTCAAATTAGAAATTAAATGAGTTTAAAGTTGTTCCATATTTTCACACGCATGAAACAAAAACGGAACAATATGTTTTCATCACAGTGGCTATCTGATTGTAACCCTTTATGCGCGATTGAGACCAATGTAGTACGTTTAAATAGTTTTCGTCATGTACATACACACAGTGGCACAGAAAATGCGGGTTCAAGCCACGTGACTTTTTGTGTGTGCGCCTTATTTTCCCTCTGTCTTTTGTTTAGCATTTGTTTCAAATTTCACATTATTATGACCATCACATCACTTTATTACCGCATTTAATTATGTCTATACTGTAAGTTTGCCGCGCTGTCAGTCGATAAAGATCATCCATTCATATATCAGATTTCACACATTTTTATTCGCTTTGGTTTTTTAGAATAACTGTACAATTTTGCATCGATGTATATCTATGGTTGAAGGGCCTGTCAAACAAAGAGAATATTTCAAGTTTCTGAGATGAGAGTTGATCGTTCCACATTGAACAATGAACGATCGATGCGAAGTGCATCATTCACCATGCATGAGTAGGGAATTAACAACCGTTTTGGGCTGACAAAAAACCAGCGGGTGAATGTTAAATGGTGTCCTCAACTTTTCTTTTGTTTGTTCAATTTTGTAACATTTTTTTTTGCCACTAAGCACTGGTCTCGACCATGACTGCATCTCACATGTGAGGCGGGTTATAAAAAATTCAAACTTAAAATTCCCATTGTATTAAAACGCCCAATGTAAACGCAATATCAATCTATTCCCAAATTAACACCAGATTTCGCGTGATTGATGAATTGTAAATAGAAGTGGCTGCTGTGGTCTCTAAGTGAGGCTCTTTCTTTCGAAAATTACATATCGATTGCCTATTTATGTCAGATTTGATTACATATTAGCATATTAGATGATGTATGCCGATGTTATTAAACATGTTTGTTATTAGACTTTGACTCCTGCGGCACGAATCCTGCCATCTTTATGCTCTTGATCATGTGAAATTCATACTTTTGATTACTTTTAAACATTTTGAATTTTAAGTATGGGAAAACTGAGGTCGATTTAAAACACTTTCGAATTACCATTTTTACTTTTGAAACCAATTGATGTGAATAATATCACATCATTTGAGGCTGATTATTTTCCCCTCACTATCTTGCTTTGACAGCTATGATTGGGCTATGAAAATTGCCATTTTTGATAGGCCGAGAACACTTTTATATCGACCATTTAGCAAAATACTATCGGGTTGCTGCTCCGTTCTATGTTGTATCTGCATTAATTGCTGATTTTTTCTCTCTCTTCCTTTTCAATCTTACAAGTATTTGTCTCTTCGTACAATATCACAGCATCCATTAACAGAAAAAGAAGAATCAGTATCGAAACGCCGAATACCACACGACGCAAAATACATGTGTTTTTTGGTGTTCGATTAAAAACACAGGTTAAAAATTACCTTTAATTGATGTGTCGCGTTAATTTACAAAAATACTTTATTTTGATCAACAAAAATGAGCAAAGACCACTTTGCTATCATGAACGCTTCGAGCAATATATATTAAATTAATATGACTCAAATTAAATCACCCGCTATCGAACACTACTTAACAGTAGTGTCAAATCAAATTCGTATTCAGCGAGCGATTCTTCTTCGTGATACGAAACGAATATGGTGTTTCAAATTGTTGTCCAAATTTTGTTGAGTTGTGTTATTGCGTTTTTAATAATTAACCGTGAATTCATCAAGCTACAACTCATTCCACGTGAACATTTTTTTGGTGAAACAAACAAAAACTCAAGGTTTTATCGAATGGCGTCTCAATATTATTATTTTTTCAGTTTAAAGATTTTGAATTTTTTTTTGCTGGCATTTCAATAGCAAACTATCACGGAGAACAATAGTTCTCCCAGTGGCGCACCAAAAAATACGGTTTACGCGAACATCACACTACTAAATCACTATTAAACTTTTCGCTAGCGCCACGTAAAATGTGATATAAGTCACTTTCTTGGCGGGATTTTCCAGTGCGCTACTCTCATTATACCTCATTGTTCAGCGGTTTTTTCTTCTTATTTATTTTAATATAAATAGTCCAAGCGTGACAGCCTTTATCAGTTCATTCAAACGTAGCTCACAAAACCTAACATTTGTACAAAGTGTTTCTTGCTAGTGAAATCAATCCAAATTTTAATCTTTCAAAGATGAAAGCCAAGGTATGGAACTTCAATCGCATCTATTGCAATAGATTAAATTTTTCACAAAATTGTTAAAATATTTCACAAATTGTTGGCCTATTTTTTTCGTTAAAAAAATTCCTAATTAAAACCCTTCAATCATTTCATTTAAAGCTATTCATAGCGTTAACTTTCATTGCGCACATCAGTTGTGATGGTATTCCATCCAATGAAATTGAATTTCAACTGTATGACCATCAACCGGCATCATTGGGTGCAGAATTGTCCAAGTCAAGCGGTTCATCTAATGCTCCAACCATTGCTGCTGTTTCGACAGCTGCTACAACCATTACGAGTCTTATTCCAATCGTATCAGAGATCACAAATGCTATTTATGCCGTGTCAAATACTGTAGCATTTCTGCAAGCAGATTCGAATGGTAAACATGCGACAAATTCTATGGCAAAGGCGGGGAGGTATCAAGTCAGATTGTTAACGATCGTTTATTCATTTTGGACACTTTAATGTCCACGATTAAATATGCTGTTCGGCAAAAGAATGTATCTGAGAGTACGATTACAAGCGCAGAGCTAAGACTTTTTGAAGTGATCAATACATTTGCCAATGTAAAATCACCGTTTCATAAATATCCAGCACTTGCCGCACCAATATTACTTACTTTGCCGAAATTGGTTGAATTTTTTATGGAACAAGTTGCAACGCCAGCGATTAAAGCCGATTCTAAGGTTCCATGCAATCTTGCAAATACGATTCAAATGTATTTCAAACCAATCGCACTGAATCGAATGCTGCAAATCCAAGTGGCAACCGACTTTTACGCATTCCCTCGCCATAGCAAATATGTTTATGCGAAAAAATTTGCCAGAGGAAATATCGATCCGGTTGATTACCTCAAATACCCGAAAACTTCTGTGGCATGCCAAAAACGTAGTGGCTCATATGAAACAGAAATAAACCAATTTGGTGGCATTGTATACGAATCCATTGGACCTACCGGTCAAGGAAATATCGGTCGCGTAAATGCCCATGCTAATGATGAAAAATTTGATTATATGTTCATGAAAGATGATCTGGCAGTTAATAAAAGTATCTTCTATCGTGATGAAGGAAATTCTCATTACTGTATAATGGACTATTTTCAATTGGTTCGACAACGTCTAGAAACAGCATTCACTGAAGCGTATAATAGAGTTAATCGTCTATGTAAAGCTGATCCTGACAGAACAATGACACCAACAGGTAATTGTCAATTCATTTAATTTCTTTTGATCTATAAATAATGTTATCCTGATTATGATTCAGGTCGCGGTCTATTAACTATCACCTTGGGTGCAGTTTTGGCTGAACTTTTACCGAATGGTGATGTATGTGACATGGATTGGGGCAGCGTAAGTATCAATGGAAAATTCTGTGATCCATACGTGGAAATTACTGTGGGTGATACTGTGTATGCGACACAAGTAACAATTGATGCGGCTGGTTGGGTGACTCTGGACGAAACATTTTACTTCCCAAATTTGGATAAAAATGCCAGAATTACCATTCAAATAAAGGATTCGGATAACACCTCTGATGATGTACTTTTTGATATCACGTATACAATTGAGGATCTGCTCTTCACTCCCACTCATAAATTCGCAAATTCCAAGTTACTTTTGGTTGCCACGTGGAGGGAAGAAATTGACGATTCAAATTTCAATCTTGTAGCTTTTTCCAAAAATTGAATAAAGTTCGAAAAAACAATAATTTGACAGAAAATGATTCATGGGGCCCAGAGCTATCTCGATATTACTTCTCCATATGGAAAATTATTGGTTCTTGCCACAAAGCTCAACTCCAATACACTTGAGTAAATTTACTCTGGAATTGAAGGCCAAGAATGTGAACAAGAACTTGCGCGTCTTTAGAAATTAATGATATTCAGCTTTTCTCAGTGAGAAATTCTCACATCAATGAATTTACATACAATTTTAGTGTTCAATTTATTCAAAAAACAAGTTTCAATATGACTCAAATTAAAACACCCGCTATAGCAATATAGCGAACGATTATTATTAGACCTTTAAGTAAATGTGAACTCAAACTAAAAATAACTCCACATGAACATTTTTTGATGAAACAAACAAAAACTCAGGTTTTGTGGAATTTTATTATTTTTTCAATAGGTTGAACGATTTTGACTTTCCTTTTTAGGACCATCCATTTTAATATAAATAGCTCCTCCGAATGCAAGCCTTTATCAGTGTTCTGAAACATAGCTAACATATCGATTTGTACAAGGTGTTTTTTGCTAGTGAAATCAGTCAAGATTTTAATCTGTTAAAGATGGAAGCCATGGTATGGAATTTCAATTACATTTATTGCAATAGCGTCAATTGAAAGAGCTCTCGCCAAATTTTAGTGAAAAGTTATACCAATTAGAACGTTAATGACAATCAAGAGATGTTATCGCGTCCATCGCTGATGATGGGCTCACATTTAGGGCGGTGGGTGCGGGTTTTTCGTGTACAATTTTGACAAAACGGACAAAATATACTCTAGTCTATCGACCAAAATCGATTTTCACCGTTTTTTGGCCTGAAAAGTCGAACATTTTCGCATTTATCTCCAAAACTACGTATCACATCATGTTCAATGAATACGCGTTGGAAAGGTATTTAGATTTCAATCAATTTTGGTGCATAATATGTAAATATTAATTTTGGAGCTATTTCGTGTAATTTAAAATGAATTGTCTTTTTCTCCCTTTCTGATGTGTGTGCATCATGTTCCTTGAAACGCTTTTCAATTGTGCGGCTCGTTTGTCCAATGTATTTCTAGTCACATTGTTCACAGTCAGAAAGGGAGAAAAAGACAAATCGGCGGTGGCTCAACATGTACTTGAAAGCAATCACTCGATCAACATACAGGGTTTGAGGCTTTTGCGTGGTGCAATGAAAAAACGGAATTTGGATGCTTTGGAATCTTATCAAATTCATAAACACAGAAATGTATTAATGAATAATGATGACGGACCAATCAAGAATCCAATATTCAGTAAAATCAAATTTTAGCATCTTCGTATTCGAATGTTGACGTAAATTGCATTACATTGTTTTGTTTCACTGAAATCATTGTAGCCTTGAATTTTGAATCGACTCATTTGTAACACAATTTTGGTTTGTACGTAAGTCTTTGCAAAAAAACTCACAGAAATTGCAAAAATACTTATTTTCATTTGCATAATATGTGCAAATTAAACGATCCGTTCCAAAGTTATCGACGAAAGAGTGGATGGGTGTCTACCGAAAAATTGAAGTTTTGTCACAAATTTTCGAGTTTGAGACTTTATTTCTTTTTCAAAGATCCAAGATAGATATTTGTTACAAACATTATGAGCGTTTAAAACGAAGATTGAGCTAAAAATGATAGTTTTATGAATATTTTTGTAAACTCACCAAAAGTCAAGTGCGAAGTGGAATTGTTCATGGGCGTAGGGATATATCAAAAAGAGAACATATTAGAGAATTTTTATGGTCATTTTCGGATTTCTCAGATTCAAAAAATGGTAAAAATCAATTTTGGTCGATTTCTCGACAAAACGAACCGAGCCGACCAAATCCATTGGGGTTTTGACTCAGGCCACTAAGTACTAAAACACCATATATGTCGTTTCTCGGGGTCACACAAGAAGTTGAAATTTGTCGAACAGTTTAATAAATTATCCGCATCAATTTAAAAAGATTTATAGAAAAAACTCCCTTGATTGTCATTAGCGTTCTGATTGGCATTTTTTCGTGAAAAAACTCCTACTTAAAGCACTTCAATCATTTCGTTTATAGCTATTCATAGCGTTAACTTTCATTGCGCACATCAGTTGTGATGGTATTCCATCCAATGAAATTGAATTTCAACTGTATGATCATCAACCGGCATCATTGGGTGCAGAATTGTCCAAGTCAAGCGGTTCATCTAATGCTCCAACCATTGCTGCTGTTTCGACAGCTGCTACAACCATTACGAGTCTTATTCCAATCGTGTCAGAGATCACAAATGCTATTTATGCCGTGTCAAATACTGTAGCATTTCTGCAAGCAGATTCGAATGGTAAACATGCGACAAATTCTATGGCAAAGGCCATAGTTGGGGAGGTATCAAGTCAGATTGTTAACGATCGTTTATTCATTTTGGACACTTTAATTTCCACGATTAAATATGCTGTTCGGCAAAAGAATGTATCTGAGGGTACGATTACAAGCGTAGAGCTAAGACTTTTTGAAGTGATCAATACATTTGCCAATGTGAAATCACCGTTTCATAAATATCCAGCACTTGCCGCACCAATATTACTTACTTTGCCGAAATTGGTTGAATTTTTCATGGAACAAGTTGCAACGCCAGCGATTAAAGCCGATTCTAAGGTTCCATGCAATCTTGCAAATACGATACAAATGTATTTCAAACCAATCGCACTGAATCGAATGCTGCAAATCCAAGTGGCAACCGACTTTTACGCATTCCCTCGCCATAGCAAATATGTTTATGCGAAAAAATTTGCCAGAGGAAATATCGATCCGGTTGATTACCTCAAATACCCGAAAACTTCTGTGGCATGCCAAAAACGTAGTGGCTCATATGAAACAGAAATAAACCAATTTGGCGGCATTGTATACGAATCCATTGGACCTACCGGTCAAGGAAATATCGGTCGCGTAAATGCCTATGCCAATGATGAGGAATTCGATTATATTTTCATGAAAGATGATCTGGCCGTTAATAAAAGTATCTTCTATCGTGATGAAGGAAATGCTTATTACTGTGTAATGGACTATTTTCAATTGGTTCGACAACGTCTAGAAACGGCATTCGCTGAAGCGTATAATAGAGTTAATCGTCTATGTAAAGCTGATCCTGCCAGAACAATGACACCAACAGGTAATTGTCAATTCATTTAATTTCTTTTGATCTATAAATAATGTTATCCTGATTATGATTCAGGTCGCGGTCTATTAACTATCACCTTGGGTGCAGTTTTGGCTGAACTTTTACCGAATGGTGATGTATGTGACATGGATTGGGGCAGCGTAAGTATCAATGGAAAATTCTGTGATCCATACGTGGAAATTACTGTGGGTGATACTGTGTATGCGACACAAGTAACAATTGATGCGGCTGGTTGGGTGACTCTGGACGAAACATTTTACTTCCCAAATTTGGATAAAAATGCCAGAATTACCATTCAAATAAAGGATTCGGATAACACCTCTGATGATGTACTTTTTGATATCACGTACAAAATTGAGGATCTTCTTGACGCTGCCGCTCATAATTTCGCAAATTCCAAGTTACTTTTGGTTGCCACGTGGAGAGAAGAAATTGACGATTCAAATTTCAATCTTGTAGCTTTTTCTAAAAATTGAATAAAGTTCGAAAAAAACAGTGAATTTGCGACATTTTTTGTTATCGAATCTCTGCGAATGTTTTAAATAAAGTGGATGAAAATATCCATGAAAAAAATTCGAAATTCTGCACTTGATTGGTCATCTTTGAAACACAAATATTGCATTACAGGCTAAATAACAATTTGTTCGTGGACATCCTTTTATCTGCATTGACCATTGAGCAAGATACATATGTTTTGGTTTTCGATTGAAAAAAAGGGTCATATTGAAACACCCGTTATCTACGATTTATTGCATTTTCAATAATTATATTACTTTTGAACATTTTGAATTTTAAGTGGGGGAAAACTGAGGTGAAGGTCGATTTAAAAAACGTCAGAATTACCATTATTGCTTTGGGGGCAAATGTGAATAATATAGACCATTTGGGGCCATACATGCGCACGGGAGAGGGTTTGCGGGGTTTGTCCTCCACTTCACTGGCACGTTCAGTAAGCAAATTTGACCTCGGTCTACTGTCGTGTATAGGCTCTAGTAGACTCCCCCCCCCCTTCATAGAGCAATTGGCCTCCAAAAATGTAGATTGGACTTGACTTCAATCGCAATCTATCCGGTTGAGCCCCCTCGTACTATTGTTTTATTTTGAAAATATCTGCTATTTTCAGCCTAAGAGCCAAAAAAATAGTAATCCCTGCCTAAGAGCCAAAAGCCTTGATTATTCTTCTCCGTACACGGAATGTGTTTAGGAAAATTAATTGGTTTTGCCGCAAAAGCTCAACTCCAATGCACTTGAGTAAATTTACTCTGCAATTCAACGTCAAGAATGTGAACAACAAGTTTTGACGCACGTGCGTGCGTGCGTGTTCAGGAATTAATGATATTTAGCATTTCTCACACCAATGAATATACTATTAAAAAACACCCGCTATAGCAATATATCGAACGATTATTATTGGACCTTTAATAAAGTAAATGTAAACTATGTAAACTCAAACTAAAAACATATTTTGATGAAAAACAACTCAGGTTTTGTGGAATATTATTATTTTTTCAACAGTTTAAATTTTAAACTTTAAAAGCGATGGTCTGAAGGACACTTTATCAGTACTCTCAAACGTAGCTAACAGTTCGATTTGTACAAGGTGTCTTTTAAAGATGAAAGCCCAGGTATGGAATTTTCAATCGCATCTATTGCAATACCGTCAATCGAAAGAGATCTCGCAAAATTTTAGTGAAAACGTATGCCAATTAGAACGTTAATGACAATCAAGATAGTTTTTTCTATAAATATTTTGAGAGCTTAATTGATGCGGTTAATTTATAATTAATAGATGCGTGTTTTTCGTGTGAAATTTTGATAAAATGGACAAAATATACTTTAGATATCCGTCTAAATCTTTCACAAAATTGCAAAAAAAAACACTAATTAAAGCAATTCAATCATTTCATGTAAAGTTATTCATAGCGCTAACTTTGATTGCGCACATCAGTTGTGATGGTATTCCATTCAATGAAATTGAATTTCAACTGTATGACTATCAACCACAATCATTAGCTGAAAAGATGGCTGAGACAAACGGTGCAACTGGTGCACAAAAGATTGCTGCTACTGCGACAGCTGCTACAACAATAACGAGTCTAATTCCAATCGTATCAGATGTAACGAATGCTATTTATGCTGTGTCAAATACCGTAGCATTTCTCGAAGCAGATTCGAATAGTCAACATTCGACTAATTCTATGGCCAAAGCCATTGTTGCGGAGGTATCAAATCAAGGAGTTATGAATAAACTGTCCGATATGGACACTTTAATGTCCACGATTAAATATGCGGTTCTGAAAACGAATATATCCGCAGATTCAATAAATGATGCAGACACAAGACTATTTCAATTCATTGATACATTTGCCAATGTAAAATCACCATTTCATAAATATCCAGCACTTGCCGCACCAATATTACTTTCTTTGCCGAAATTTGTTGAATTTTACATACAAAATATTGCTACACCAGAAACTAGAAACGTTTCTCGAGTTCCATGCATTCTCGCCGATACGATTCAAATGTATTTCAAACCAACTCTACTAAATCGATTCATGCACATTCAATTAGCAACAGACTATCACAAATTCTCGCGCAAAAACAAATATGTTTATGCGAAAAGACTTGCTAAACGAAACTTCAGTCCCGATGGTCCCTTTGAAAATGACAAATCTACCCTGAAATGCATTCGGTTCAACGGAAACTATAAAGACGAAATAAAACAATTTGGCGGTTTGGCACCAAGCATTGATTTTGCTTACTCAAGTTTGTACGGAACTTCAGCACACACAAGTTTTGCCAACAAAAGAGAGTTTGGCTATGGTCTCCTGCAAGATGATTTGGCAATTAATAAAAATATCTATTATCGCGATGATTTAAAAAAAGGCTGTATATTTGCCTACTTTCAACTGGTGCGAAATCGTCTAGAAAAGGCATTCAGTGAAGCGTACAAAACAGTTAAAAATCTATGTACAGACGAAGTTCATAACATGGCAAAGATACCAACAGGTAATTGACACAATTTGAGTTCATTTAACAATTTTCTTTGATTATTCTAAATGATATATTTATCTAACAATGGTTTAGGTCGCGGCTTCTTAACTATCACCGTGGGAGCAGTTTTGGCCAAAATTGACTGTGACATGAGTTTTGGCCTAAGTCCTAATGCTAAATTTTGTGATCTGTATGTGAAAATTACCGTGGGTAATACTGTGTATATGACACAAAGGACAGATAATGCGCCGGGTTGGGTGACCATCGATGAAACATTTTATTTTCCAAATTTGCATGAAAATACGAAAATTCGCATTCAAATTATAGATTCGGATAATACCTCGGATGATACAGTTCTTGATGTCACGTTTGATATTACACAACTGGTTAGTTCTTCCCTGCTACAAAACGAAATGTTGGAATTACTCATAGTTGCCACGTGGTTAGCTGAAATTGACGACTCTTTGACGACCGTTTTTTCGGCATAGCCCGTGCTATGTTGGAATTTTTAATTTCATCTTTGTGAAGGTTTTAATTTGTGAAATAAAATTTGAATACAAAAACAAAATTTTGTAGATTTTTGTTTTTGAATCGAGACTCTTGATAGTGGAAAGCTGCCTATTAAAATGCGCACGATCTGCGGTATTGGTTTATTTTGTCTTGAAAGTGGAAACGTTGAGATGGTGGAAATAGGCCGTGCGTTACAACTGTTAAGTATTGTGACATGACTTTAATCAGAATGGATAGAAAATAAAAGGGCTTACGGAACGAAAGTCTACCTTTTTTACACCAACATTTATTAGTTCATATGAGTGCAGGAAATTCAGGATTGCGAATGTAATTTCAGTTAATATTTATAGATTCATGTGCACTAAAAGTGTTTTTAAAATCTTAATTTTTGTTGTATGACAATTTTTTCTTTTATAGCAAACGACATGTAAAATAATCCAATTTAACAAGTCGTTCCATTAGAAGCATAATTACATGCAATCGCATGCTTTTTAAAATGAACCAATCACATTGGTTTGAAATTTGCGAGTAATAATCTGCACTTCATTAGTCATCTTTGAAACACGATTATTGAATTACAGGCTAAATAACAATTTGTGCGTGCACATCGTCTTTTATCTGCATCGAAACGTGCATTGTAAAAATAAATCAAGCCGACTGTAGCCAAACCTAAGCTTCAATGTGTCATCGATTGCAAATGAAACGGTATGACTAACGTTCAAAACTACAACGCTCAACCGATGCTGCCTAAATCATGGATGTTCGCGATGCATTTATTCATTGCATTCTCATCCCGTTCAATTTCTCTCTCGCATCGTCTAAATATATTTTCTCGCGTCTGAAATAATTTTCGCTTAGAATTGAATGTGTGTGTGTATTTGTACATGGTTACAATCTGAATTGATTGGTTTAGGCGTTGATTAGACATTGGCCGGTTGTCGAGAAACTGTCCGAACTCGAGCTAGAGAGCTATGCACAGATGAATAATGACCCCGATAGGCAAAGGTATCAATTTGTTTGGGAAGAATAAGTGAAATATAGCTTTGTGTATGCGTGCTTCGCGAATGAACTAAAATCGAGTTAAAATGATGCAAAATACGTTTTGCAAAACGCATAACTCGATGGAAAATCGTATTTGTCAAGCGAATGACACAAACAAACACACACACACACACACACACTAGGAATATTTAATCCGATTTAATGAATGTATCGTCATATCGCCTGCATGTCATTTCTAATGAGTTTATTGCTTTCGATTCGTACCAAGCGTGTATACACTCTTAATTTTAAAGAGCCCCCTTTGCATGAATTACGATGCATACACTTGAAAATTTATCGACATCGATTTATAATAAAAACCGCAGCGAAATTGCGAGGCCCCGTAAAAGAAAAGTCATCGGATCGAGACCATCGTTGGCTATATCATTGAAATGATAGCCTCACAACACAGAGCCACGTAACGAATGTTCTTCATTACATTTGCATTAGTTTCACATTTGTTTGAAGTTAATCGGTGGCTCTTGTTTTGACCGAAACCGAGACCTACCCCGCCCCCAAAAATCATTTATTACACATATTATAAATCCGAAATTAAACACGAGTGCTTCATTAGTCACTAGATAATAAAGAAATATACAAACGGAAAAGCTTTTCACTCAAAGCAACAGCAGCAGCAACCACATTTCGAGAAAATATGATTTGATTATCTCGTTTGAGTCAGCCAAACATAAGCGCAATGAAAATGCATCCATGCCGTCCGTGTGTTTGTGTATGTGTGTGTGTGTATTGGTCATATTTCATTTGCAACTGGAGACATGAGCGATTCGTTGGCGAGTTGGTCATTCGTCGATAAATCAAAATCTGAAACGACAAATATTTGCATAATTAACGATTGAACAATTTGTCAGTTGTAAGTGACAAATATTTGGATTTTCAACTGCAATCGACTGATAGCAGAAAATTGTATGTGCATCAGTTAACTATTCAGGGGTATAGTTTAGAACAAATATTCATTCTTTTTCATTTTATCGTTTCGGCCATTTTCCGAAATGTTAGCCGAAATACCAAAATAAACGTTTCAAGTGTTTTTGCAGGTTTTTCCACTGAAAATCGAAAATATTATGAAATTTCTGTTTTGAATCAATCCAAAAATATTTTAGACAAGAATTACAAGGTGAACTGATCTAAAGACCCCTCGGATTCAACTGCAATGAAATATTCATTCATATCTTCGTCACTGCATCGACGAGCCAAATTAAATCATTTGCTATTTACTTTGAAACACACAGTAATATGGCCAAATAATGACCAGCAAGCATTTCGAATATGCAAGTAAATCGAAATTATTAATATATGGATCATTTGGAGGAAGCGATTGATATAGACTCTCTATTGCAGAGCGGTTGAATTTTCGGTCGGTTACAAAATATTATGCTTGAACCAAGTAAACCAAATTTGATCAAACAAACACAAGTAAATATTCTCATTTCGTGCAAAGCCACAGAGTTTCATTGCATTTGAATATACAAGTAAATTGTATGGGATCATCAGCTCTTAATTGAATTTTCGGTACGCCAATTTTTGTTTAAAAGATGTCATTTTACCAAACAATTATTTCTTCATTTCGAAAAGTTTGTGCGATTCCCAAACAAGTTTCAACCGAATAAAACGAATAGTTCCGTAAACAGAGCATAATCATCTTATCAGTAGCCAAAACCCCCTGCATAGAGTTAAATGTCATCTCTGAGAAGCCATTCCAAACACCGAACGTGACTTTATTTCCCTGAATCAGATAGAACAGTGACCATTTTTTTTTTGTCTTTATGTACGTGTAACATGAAAAGTGATTTTATGAAATTCTTTTAAATGAATTTGAAATGTGATGCGCGTTGCCCGTGGCCCGTGTACCGCAACTGTAAAGCGATTGTCGCTGTCTGTGCAATATATGAAATGCACCATTAAATGAATAATGTGTTAACCCAAAATGCTGAGAATTTTATTGTCCATCCCGTGTTTTATTGGTATTTCCTCTACACTTTTCGTTCGCTTGGTTTCGGTGGCATGCATCTAAAAATCGAGTGATCAATTGTAGGTTGTCTTCAACGCAGCTGAAAAAAGAAGAAGAAGAAGTTGAAATTATGGTGTTTTATGAGTTTTTAGTGTTGAACCATAATTTATGATTGAGTTTTGCTCGTTGCATCGCATAGTTTCCACTTGAATTCTCTTCATTGCATTTTGACAGCGCTTGAATATTTTATTTGTGTGTGTTTTTTTTTGTTGAGTACATTTGATTTTTCCATATTCTCTCTTTCGGTGATGCTGCAATGCACGTTTTCTAAGGATCTAGTGTGTCTCATTTTTAGTTTTGTCTCAACCAATTTGGTCGACAGTCAACCATGCGCAACCGCATAATGGTTACGATATCAAATGAACCGAGCCATTTATTTTAACTCGAAATATGTTAATTTTCCGTTAATATTCCAACACCAACTCAAAAAAAATACCATAAAATATTCAAATATTTTGGTTTAAGTCCAATAGAAACGTCGGGAATGTGTATAAATAAATAAATTGAATTACATTCGTAATCCTGACTTTTCCGCATTGATATGGAATTTGATTTTTCTCTTGAACAATTTCATTCATCGACCAGTCAGGAGAGAAAGTATTGGTTCTGCCATGAAAATGGGCAAAATGTTCAAAACACAAAACATTCTTTGACACAATAAAACAAATTGGCCATCTTCACTTTGCGATTTGAGACTCCTTTCTTGAGATATATTCATATCAAACTTCCATTTTCTAAGAATTTCGTACATTTTCACACGTATTCATATTCCATGATTTTTCGGCATGAAGATACATTTTGTGCATTGTATGAATATGTAAAACTTCAAGCGGACTCAAATACCTTTCAAATTATGCAAACTGCATGAATTTTCATTGGAGAATACGGTCAGGAGAGTCAAAAATGTGAAAATCAGATTTTGTGTAAAAATGTACTGAAAATCCGACTCACGTGCACTTGAATGCACATATCTCTGGAACGGCTATACCAATATGGCTCAAATTAAATAGGAAACCTCCGGTAATAATACTGAACAAATTTGCTTTTGTCACTTTGGGATTTGAGACTCGATTCGAGAGTTATCGTGTTAACGTACATACACAGACGACGACGACGACGACGACGACGACGACGCCATTTTGCACCGGAGCTACCAGAACCGAGTATCCAAATAAAAAAAGTGCAAATCAAGATTTGTTCCCATGGTGAACTGAGACTCTGGTCAAAATTTGAGCCCGATCGGAGTTCATTTACTCAAGCAATGTGGAGTTGAATTTTTGAGGCAAAACCAATACTTTTCCTAAGCACATTTCATGTGCGGAAAAGTAATAAAGAAAACACACAAATGTGCAGTACGATAAGTCAGTGTTGGCGCGGTGGTGGTTCGGGCACTTGATATTTTTATCGTATTGATCTAAACGAGCTGAAATAAATCCACCATCAAATTTGATTAAGAAGTTTCACCTTCATTTTTATTTTATTTTTTCTTCTCAATGTTCACCGGTAAATGAAACAAATCTCCAAATGATTCTGTGAAATGATGGCAAGAACAAGTGAAGCCGAATAACAAAATGCCATTAACATTGAAATCTTAAGCAAAGTTTCGTTTAAATGGGAGATTATTAATAGGCACAATTTTATTATTCTACTGAAAAAGGAGCATTTTTTTTTATTTCATTTGGAATATTTTCATGTATGAGACTTTAACCATACAAATCAAAGGCGAAATATGCGCTTTGACATTGTTCATTTGTCACGTTCATCAGAGATATTTATTACACTTCAATGAAGTGATTCGGTTGATTTGATCACCAAAGGGCTTTGGGTTCTTCATTTTCAAAATGAAACCGTTGCAACGAAAACGATCAACAGTTTAACAAATGACCTGAACATGACTAATATGAGTTGTTGACTCGCTCTAGTACACAATGTTCACCAATGAATAATAATCGCAACATTCTTCATCACATGCAAGCAATCAAAAGAATCGTTTGTGTTTCTGGATGTGTCTCGATTTGTGTATGACTCATCGTCATCTGTGCCGTGCGTTCATCAAACCAACTCAGAACAGGTTCAGACATGTCCGATACGGTGCAACAATTGTAAAACGGTAAAATTCATTATGGTCTACATTCTATTGCATGAGTGTAATTATTAATTAGCAAATAAAGAGGCAGAAATGGATGAACGAATGCCGACTTATTTGCGCTCGGTGTTTTTGTTTTTGCTGTTGTTGTTGTTTTCAACTTCCGAATCCATAATTGTAGATTAAGATTGACTGAATACACAGAGAGTGTGTGTGTGTCTGTTGTGTAGACAATGAACGCCAACATGCTCTTGTTGCACTTTTATTGCATGCCTGCACCACGGTGCTCATCTTCTATTGTTGTGCCGGCTGTTGTATTGGCAGTTGCATTTTTCCACTTTTTACCAACACGCACCAACACATTTTACAATTCTAATATTTTGAATCTCGAATGCCGACTCACGAGAGAGGGTCACGGTTCTGTGATTGCACGTCATCTTCTTACAACATACGCAACCGTTGACCGTTCTTTCGAATGAGTCATGATTTTTGTGTGATGCAATCGAGCGCATATTTATGTGCGTTGCCTTCTATAATTTGCAATCATTTCTATTGCATATATATGATATATTTCATCGGAGCGAATTTTAATCAGCCTGTGTTCAGACTAATCTCCAGCCACTTGTTTCTATGGATGCCATTAAATTTTAATTGAAAACTTTGACTTTAATCAAATCATAAGAACAATCAAATGTGGTCTGTCTTCAGTGAGTGCATTTGAAGAAAGGCATGTTAATTCTTCGTTCGTGTCTGATTTTGCATTGTTTTCTAAACAATAAATATCTGTTAAGTTCGTCGCTGTTTCTACTGTTTGCTGATGGCAAATCATTTTTTTTTAGCCGTGATTAGTGGTTGGTGCTCATCTGCTCATGTTCACTCACCTTCATGTCGGTGCAAGAATAACCGCGTGATTTGTGCGTCGCCTGATGCTAGTTGTTTGCATTAATTAGACTGAAATTAGAATTCACAACTCTTACGCGTGATTTCTAATTATGACGAGTAAACATTTTTTATATGATTACAATTGAAATCAACAAACAGTGGCTTTTGGACATGCTATCTGAACACAGGTCTGTAGATTCAAGCACGAGCGATTATTATATTCTTCTCAGAATAATTACCACTTGCAAAACGCATTGCAACTGATTTTTTATTTGTTAAATCACTCGATGCTGTTGAACTCATCCCACATTCCAATACAAACAATGTGATGCCGACGGTAAATTTTACAATGGTAATTCATTTCTGCTCGAATTGAAATACGATTGAAATTTTTTCGCACTTTGCATATTCCAAATATTCGAAACTGAACTTATTGTGCTTGCTTTTTGAAATACAAGTCTCCAGTTTACAGTTAGATCGTTTTCTGGGCATTTCATTGAATTGCGACGGAGTTTACTGCTGGCGAAATATATCTACTCTTGTCCATGGCCATTAAAAGGTCATTCCGAGGAGTCGAGTCTGCTTATATATGCCATATATTTGGCATATTTCAAAATGAATTTAGCTTATGGTTTGTGAATGATTTTCGAAGTTAAAATTAGTTCGAATAAGAAGCTATTTTTCTCAACATTTTTTTTACAGAAACTTGTTAGAAAACCTTTGTGACAAAGGTTTCAATCAATATGTGAGTATTTAAACGCATGATATCCGAATGATTCATCAAATCGATGTGAATATTACATTATTGTTCTAAAGTTATATTTTGTTTCAAATTCACTAACAAATCATCTGAAAACAATTTTTTTACACATTTGATATTTGTTTTACGGCTTGTTCAATAAACTTAAAATTTACGTGTCACAAACAAAAGGGCGAACTATTGCATTGAACAGAACACTTCTGAATCAAAAGTATGGCCAACAAAGATAAGACTGTAATTTATGCTCAAACAAGTAATGATGTGCCTGAAACTGGTGATCGAAGGAGTATTTTGATTGGTAAATTTGGTTTTGTAAAAAAAACCCTTTCCTTTCTTTTTCGAAACCGAGCTCAATCGTTTCGCATATATTTTTCATGTGAAAGTGTGAAAACTGATGCCCATAAATGAATTTTTTTGTTAATGCAATTTTTCAAATTGATGTTTAAGCTTGACGTGCAAATGCAATTGAAACTGCGTAAATAAAATCCAAAAATATGCTACATTTGCGTGTTCCCTCTGCTTGAAAACGGCAAAAATTAAATGGTAAGATTTACAATGTAACCAGAAACCAGTAACAAGTAATAATTTAAATCAAACTGACAATTACCGAAATAATAATGAAGATGCCGTGAAATGGTCACAGCGACGTAAGAAGAAAATCAAACAGTCAAACAGCTCCATTGTCGATCGTAAAAATCAACAATTTATGATCATGAGCCACAAGAATAACACATTCCGAAACGGGCTTGAGGCAGCAACACAATGTTTGATCACACCATCCATTCAATCGAAATAAAATGTTAAAGTAAATATTGAAATAAAAAAAAATTGTACCATGAAAACTGTTCATTTTTCGCTTCTGACGAATTGCAATTACGACACACAAACAATAGACCGTCGAGAATGCCTTTGAAAATGGTATGATTTTGTATACATTATATGAATGAGAACCTCTTTACAAGAGCATATAAAGCAGGACTGACTTTAATCCCGACACCAAGAGACTATCTAAATTATGAGATATGCGCACTTTTAGCCGTCAAACGATTGACGGTGGAAATGAATTTTTTCGTTTTTCGCTTTGTGTGTATGTGCAAATAAACGATGTATTAAGACAAACCAATGTGAGCACAGCGAGAGATTGGCTTGGACACTAAAAATTGTTTTCAACAAAAATACAGCAATTCATTTACAGTTTCACACAATAAAAATGGAAGACAAACAATGAAATTCGCTCAGTACGAGATCCAGTGGCCATTTCGACTAACAACATTGTAACAATTTTTACGAGTTTTTGTCGTTGTTGTTGTTTTTATTTCTTTTCGCGCTGGACAAACAATACGCAACACTACGATTCACGGTTCATTCTTTGCATTTTAAATTTTGGAATAAAAAAAAAAATCAAACATTTTAGTGCATTTTAATCCGAATCACCGTTGAGAACTCCGTTGAATGAATGTTACTCGACCACCACCATTCACACACCAAGGGTTGCACAATTGCACAGTGAAAAATGTACCAAGATTTAGATTTTATTGTTTTTAATGACCATCAATTATTTGTGCTGGTTAAATGTTTCAAACTGGACACTGCATCAACCAACCCAGAAACCATCAACAATTCTATCGTTCATCCGTGCGATTCGTTCCCCCTTTCTTGTTCATCGGCCGAGAAATTGATGTCAGTTTCCTAAGAAACTGGTTTGCTCCTGCGGTGTTCTGCATCAATAAAACACATCAAACGCCGATTGAACACTCGTTTTTTTCCGCAGTTCCTTTTTCGGCTTACATTTTATCGCTGCTTCTTCTCTTACACTGTGTCAATTTCGCGTTTTCCCTTGAAAAAAATCACACATTTCTCAAATAGAACAAATTCTAAGGCGTTTCCAAATGGCGAGTTTCGCGTTAGAATCGTTTTTTTGTTTCTTCTCTTCGATTGAAATAAAAAGAATGCAACAAAAAACCGGCCACTCATTAAATTACGGTCCAAAAACTGGTTTTCCATGTCAATCAAAATGAGCGCAAATACAAATAAATAGGCAATTTGTTTGCTAATCGCCAATAATTCCGATCATAAAAATCTTTTACAATTTCTCACTTTCTTTTTCACCTTTCTCCTCGGATGAGAATCAGGGTGTGTGTGCATGTGTTTTTTTCTCACACGCAACAAAGAAAACGCAATATATTTTTTCTGGGGAAGTGAAGTTTTAGAGAGATGAAGTGAAATTTTTGGTGAAACAACGCAATTTGAGTTAAACAAACGGTTCAAAATGAGTTTGAGTTTTTTGTTGTTGTTGAAAAATCACTTTATATCGTCATGATCCATGACTCATGGATGTAGAGGATGAGCAAATGAGAATCCGGTACTTGTGATTCAGTTATGCAATACTACAATAATCACATCATATAAATGTAGAGCAGAGCATTTAATCTATCACCAAATCCATTGGACTCGAGCCATTTCATTATTCCACTCTCTCATATGTTGATTTGTTGAAAATAGAATCATTGGCACAATATTAAATTCCAAATAGCGTCTGTATGAGTGTATTTAGAGCAGTATTTGAATGAACCAAATTACAATAAATGCATTGAGATTTATGATAATGACATTCGATTGAATTTTGAATGTGGAATTTGTCGATAATATCCAATAATCAATTCACTGGCAAACAATTAGCCGATCGCGCGTTTGAACAATACACTGTCGTTCAACACTGTCATTCTGGTTGTCCCTCCGCAAAATGTCACCCTCCACTTCGACCACTACACTCCGTTCAATTCAATTTGTGTCGTCATAATTCTTTCCAAGCGGTTTTCCCTCGGTTCCAGTTGTTCGTTAATAGCAAACGTATATTCGACACAAAATGACAATGTACACACGAAATAATGCGCTCGGCAATGCTACAGCGCGACCGGCACCTTGAAATCACCCAAATGAATGAAATAGTGTAAAAGAGAGCGAACAATTGTGACAACGACTCGAAATGCAACAAAGAAGCGAAAAACGATAAAATTGTCAAAAAAGAAAATAACCGTGTCTTATTTTATGACGTCATAATTTAAAAAATTTTCTATTCTTATTTTTAGTTCGGGGTAACATTTATGGATTCTTCTCTTGACACCATTAAATTTATTTAAATAGCATTTATATGCGATACAATGTTGCTGCGCTTGCCAGCATTAAGGCGAATGCGTTGCGCGCTTTGACTGATATATGATGCGTTTCACACCCGAAGCCGTGCGTGTCAATTTTGGTTTTTGTTTTTCGCGCATTGGGCTTTTGTTTGATTTCAATTGATTTTGTGTTTTTGAATTAAACGTAATTAAATGATGTGTTTGCCTTTTGTTGTGAGCGTTTATGTCAAATCCGAATCATTTGCTGAAAGAAACCAAACAATTTATAAATATGAATATGACGCACAATGCACACACAGAATAGCGGAATGTTTGCCCTGTAGTTGATCTTTGGGTGACACACACACACACAAGCAACAAAAGAACACACCGAAAAGTGATCAAATCGAACAAAAGCAACGCAACATTGTTGCAATGGCAGTAACAGCATTGCAATATGCGTTTTGTTTGAATTACAATCTAAAACCGTAAAAATTCGTTGAAATGCTAAAAACGTATCATCTCATTTTAATGATGGGCAGTGATTTTTCTGGTTTTGTCTCGGACATTTGTTATGAAACCACTTCACCGATGTTGCTCTTCGTTTTGATAAATTCCACGCACGTAATCGCATTACATGAGTTATGCATCGAATTTAATTGAATGGTAACGTTGCAGTGCACACAAGACGCACAAATAACAAGATGCTCTCAACGAAGACGCTTTTCCTTTCAGAATGATATCGAGCGGTTTTCTTTTCTACTTCGATTTTATATCCTTGTTTGTTATTGTAGTTATACGAATACTTTGTTGCAACGTTCTCTGTTTATCGATGCTGGTTGTTGTCTTTGAGCTATAAACGCGCTTTTGTCACATTTTCCACCAAACAATAGAGGTTTTTTCGCTTTGGTTTTGTGTTTTCTTTTGTTTGCAAACCATTTTTCAAATGCATGTCGAACGACAGCCAATCGTCTGAATGAAAAGAAACTTTCATTGTTTTTCCCTTCGAAATGATATACCACTGCAATGATTTTGCATGACATCTAAAATCAAACCGAAACTGAACATTGTCTCAGTTGTCATATTCAAATTATATTTTTGTTGTTGTTGTTAATTTAATTTCTAATAAAAACGAAATAGATATACGGCATTTAGTTTGTAAAATAAACAAAAACGATGCGGCAATAAAATTTCGTAAGCAACTAATTTAAGTGTCAAAACTTTCTTTGTGATGTAATCGATTGGTGTGAGGCTGAGCGAGGATTTTTTTTTACGATTTTCTGTTTTTATTACGTTACGAAAAACAGGAACACAACCGTGTGTTGCACACATGGAAGCGGGATTAAGAGGAGAATTACCTAAAGAGGAAGGTCGAAAGAGTCGTAATTTTTCTGATCCTAACCGAATTTCGGAAACAATTGTTTCAGTCGTATTCTTGTCTCTCTGGTTTCAATGAGAAGAATCTTTTTGTATAAGATGCAATTGTTTTTATGAATTCTATTTTTTTTTGGTGAAGATGTTGTTTTCTACTTTTTTTACGAAATTTTTTTTTACTCATTCATAAAACCTATGATTTAGATGAAAATATCAAATTAGAAAAATGATGGGTTTTGAACTCAAATCGTTCATCGCGCGATTTCAGTCCGAAGAAAGTTAAATAAAATGTTCATCAAAAAGATCCCTACACAACCCTTTGATAGACCAGTCACGTCAAAGGATTTTTTTTTCGTGTTTAACATGAATGAAATGTGTCATAATTGCCAAGGCTCGCAAAAACCGTGAAGCGTTTGATATTTCCAATGTGGTGGTCGATAAAATCGGTTTAATGTTTGCTTGACGCAAAACCATTTTAAGAGGGCCTTTGGTGAAAGAAGAAAAAAAAACACTAAATACTTGAAATCTTCAAATGCTGAATTCATAATTATGCGTAAAAGAAAAAAGCGGTGAATCAACTACGAAATGAAGTGAATTTTCAAGAACACCCAAAAAAAAAACAATCAATCGATTTAAAAAAAAAGGTGTACTATGCCTCACGAGCTCTAATACTTTTTTTCTCGCACCGAACTAAATCTGTTGTGCGTAAAACGCAGCGATTTATCTTCTTGAGTGAAAAAGCGTTTCCAAATTTTATTGCTCGATGTTAATAGTTCTTAATAAAGAGTTCTTAATTCGGTTTCATTCGAAATGAAGCGGGTTCGAATTGCCGGTAAGCGGTAATAAAACAAAAATCAGCAACAAAATTCAACGACACTCCCAATCCAATGCTCTTAACAATATCCCATCGCTTATGGTCCCGCATCTAAAAATATTGCTGAAAATCGCACAAGAAAACGTTTTAACTCGTTTGTTGTTTTTTTTATGGTTTTCATATGAACCATTTTCAAGCTCATAATCGACATTCTTCATGCGTTCCAAGTCGAAACATGTGTCATATAAATTAAATATAAGAGCGTACAAATTTGTTTGTTACAAAGAAACCGGGTAATGCACGCCCCAAGAGAAACAGAGACAGAAAAGAGCGAATCTTTTGTTTGGGAATTTTATTAGTGCCGAAAGTCGATGAATTTAACGGTAAATATTGACAATCATATTTTTTCGTCACGTCAAACAATTTGGCAATAATCGGGCATTGTGCGAAACGGGTTGATCGATGCGATTAAGTGAGTGTGTTACCTTATTTTATTTGAACACATGCTCTCTCTCTCTCTCTCTCTCTCTCTCACTCACTCTATGGACTACGTCTCGGGTGCTGTCTTGATTCATTTTCTTTGCTACCTTTGTCATGTATTAATAAATAATCGTGTTATTATCAACCATAAATCAGACATTGTATTCGTATTTATTTGTGTCGTCTTGATATCTCTCCTGTGTGTTTGTGTGTGTGTAAAATGTATTTCATTTTATCGCATCGATGTGTTTTTTTTTTTTTTGCTGATGTTCTCCTCTTTCTCACCGGAGGAGCTGGTCGGGTGAGCTTGTGCCATTCACTCACATCACTTTGAATATATTCTATATCAATGTCATTTGAGCGACACATTGCATTAATACCGAAAAGAAATACGTTATTGTGTGTGGTGTTGGTGCTTCGTCTTTTTATGCATGAATATGAATTATGTGCATGAATTTTGCTTTTTCATATACGATGTACTTCGTCTGGCTGATTCGATGTCGCATCGAATATATATATATATATATATATAATTCTTTTGTTGGTGATAATATGTCAAGCTAACAGCACAACAAAGACTATCAGTTTATGTTTACATTGCGCTTGGTTTATGTTTACCATGTGAAACCAGCAAAATGCACATTGAATTCAACCAGACCTTAGTTGTTGATGCTTGTGCAAAAACACCCAATTCATTATATATTGTGCATCAAATCAGCGAGAACATCCAAACAATGACAATCGACCAAGCTAAAATGTTATCAATGTACAACACAAAATCGGGTGACACGATACAAAGAAAGTACCAAGGAGCTAGTGTAAATGTAATCAAAGATGGCACGATAGCGATAAAAAATCCATACTGTTCCATAATCGAGACAAAAAGCGCTCAAATCTCACACACACACAACCCACAATGAAGCTATGCACATTTTCAATTCACTGGCTTTCCTTTGGGTACGGTTGCTGCTGATGTCGAGCGTTCGAAGCGCTTCAAGCAGATTTCACCTTGATCCTGGGCTATGATTGACAATGAAAGTAGTGACAATCTCTCGGAGACATAAAAAAAAAAAAACAAGAGAAAAGCTATCGCATCAAAAGAATTGGCATTATCATCGTCGTCTGCTTCTGCATTTACACCATATGATGTTGATGCATACAAAAATGACATATTTTTTTTGGTTTGCCTCGCCTCGCCTCGCTCTTTGTACTCATAAAATATTTATATTTACATACGAAATTGGGATTTAATATCGTTCACATGGACGGAAGATTTACCGGCACCACCACAGAGATGGAATATGTTTGCCGATAAAACATTGTGTTGAATGTTGACTTTATGCGATAGCTCATTTTTAATATACAATTCATAAAATGCACAAAATTATGCAACTTTGTTGACTTTCTCTCTTGGGCATCATTTTATCCATCTTTATACGCATTGTGTTGCGCAAAAAACATCACCAAATTGCAACTTTTCCATTTTTATTTATTGTCAATAGATAGTTTCCGTTTGAAATCTTCAGATGGTGATAAATTGAACGTGAAAATTGGTTTTTGGCATGAATTCCACCAGATTGAAAACGCTGAAGTGTAATGGGATTAGAAAAAAAGGGAAGAAAATCACAGAGCATTCAAACGATGGGCATCAAGCGAGGTTATCGAATGAGAAATGAAAATGTTTCTAGTTCAACAATAAAATTACATTTTTACCTCAGTTCATCATTTCAACCTGAAAAAACGAGATTTTCATATTCGAATCAAACCAAATGACAGATTTTTTTTTCAAAACAATTTTTTTATTTTATCTTCAAATTTGCAATTTCGAGAAATAAATCATCAAATTTCGCTTTTGGCCATAGACTTAGAGATTCACTGTTGGTTCGGAGAATGGGTACATGAAGTGTTTCTGAAAGTATTAGAAATTAACACACACACATTTAGAATTATCAATATGAGATTGCTTTGGATTTGGTATTTAGTTATTTTGCATTTAAAAATTTGAAACTGTGAACTAAAATGAATTCAAACTAATAATTTGTAGCACCTAAGATTAAGTTGAAAACGAATCATGCACACAATTTATGATGGAATTCTTCAAAAAATCACTGAAAATATGACCACATCAATTTTTCCCGGAAGAAATTGTGCCACATCATAAGTCATTTTGTCGCAAATCATTACAAACTTAAGACAATCTTCAAAAATTGAAGAAAACATTAGCGAAAAAAAACACAAATTTACTTACAATAAGTTCTTTTTCGTAGTCTGTAAGTGGTTTTCCAAGCATATATTTTTCATATGCTACAACAGCCTTAGCTTCAGCGTCTTTGTCATTTTTGATATCTTGATTAACATTAGACCAATCGTCGGAAGCCGAACTGATTTGAACGAAGAACAAGAAGATAGCGGCAATGAACAAGAAAATGCTGAATTTCATTTTGACGACTTTTATTTTCAATTAGTTAACAACTGTACGAAAACTTTCGAACTGATATTTCTGGCAAGGTTTGACGGTTCTTTTATAGTGTTGATGTACGCAATCCATGAATGCTGTCATTCCATACTAATTACATTTTCGAAAAAAAACCGCCGAGTAACATCGCTGTGCGATACCACGATGCGTCATCTCTGATTTGATGTGTGCACATCTGCACATGCAATACACACAGTCACACCGTGCGTATGATAGTAGAATCTGTGTCTCTTAAACGTGTGCCACACAAAATTTGATTCGTTCTTTTGTAGACAATTGAACACAATACATTTGTGTTTCGGAAAAAAAGTTGAATTTATTATTCATTCAATTCAGTTTTTTTAGTGTGTTTTTTTCTTCTTCTTTTTTTCGTTTTACAGGTTCACTGTTTGTTATGTTCGTTACGTTAGTTTCCAACTGATGATTGGCAATATTTGTTTTTTTTTTGTGTGTGTACATATAATATCGAAATAAAATATATTGAATAACATTCGTAATCCTAACCTTTTCCGCATTCATATGAAACTTAATTTTACTCTTGAACAATTGAATTCTTCGATTAGACAAAAGACAAAGTATTGGTTTTGTCATGAAACTGTACACTATTTTTTTACTAATTTGAGCAATCCTTGGGGCTATTCGAATCCATTAATATCATAGCACAGCAGACAGTGCCATTTATAGCGTTAGTACTTTGTGTTTCATTTTTAAAATAATTTCAACTCAAAGGATCACATCAATATGAACATGTTGACCTTGACTTTACAACAAAACACTTTTATCTCGTGTTTGGTACACATTGGATTTGTACAATGTGCATATCAAAAATCGTATGTCATATTACCGCAACTATTCTATTCGAAACAATTCAAAGGATTCGTCATGTTTCATATACTGTCTATATGTGTAGTCTAAATTCAGAAATAATATTGATTTGAGTAAAATCTCAGTACGCCTTATTGATAAAATAAACCTCAAAAATGAAATAGTTCTCATTTAATAAAAGGAATTTATCAAGCTAGGATTCAAATTTGCAAATCGTGTTATTTTTAACGAAAATTTCAAGTATAATTTTTTTTTTCTGTAAAATGGCCGCAGAATTACATAGAGATCTAATGAATATGAGTGACGTTGATTTATTGGCGATCGGGGATTCAGTGATCCGCTCGCTTAGAAACATTCTTCCGCCACCAAGTTATACTTCAAGTAGGGCTAGTTTCGAGAATGTTCGAACCAGATTACAAATTATGCGTGATAAGGACGCATTTTTCGCAGCAGTAAATATGGACCGCGGAAATTGGGGAGTGGGGGCAGATGGAAAGAAGGTTATAATAAATAGAGGAGAAAGGTGCAGGATGTATACAGATGCATTCATTGAAGAAGGTAGAGCAAGACGTACTTATGTTCATCAATTAGGGAATTTATTGGAAGCTTTTCGAGGAAATCCGCTTTCTGGCAAAATATTTTTTAGAATTAATGCACTCAGGAGGAGATTAGTACGAGCTCAACCAGATGCACCAAGACGTAATCCACCTCGGGCAGTAAAACGGAAAACGAGAACATATGATGTACCATACTAGAGGTTTGAATAATCATCGAATCAACGAAATGAAATTCAATTTGCATTATTTTCGCCAGCCTACTCAGATTAATTCATTTTGATGTGAACTGTATTCAATAAAATTCAAATCAGTAGAATTAATCAAGTATTAATTTTCCAAACATTGAGTGTGCTTCGCAAAGTATTGGCTTTGCCAAGAAAACGAAGAAAAATACCGTTTTTGTTTCATACAGAGTACTGTATTGGCGCATTATGTGCACTTGAGTGCATGTCACTACGGTATGGCTACTGCAGTATGGCCAATTTCCAACACAAAACTTCCAAATCAAAAAGTGCCAAGAATAAGTTATTTCGTTCTTACGTACGTATTTAGGAAATGTGATTTTGGTCCAAATTTGAAACCCGATCAGAGATCATTTACTCATGAGCGATGGAAGTTAAATTTTCGGCGCGAAACCAATACTTTTCCTAACTTCATGTGCACAAAAGTAAAACGTTCTGAAATATTTCCGTAGCAACATAAAATTAAATTTCAGTTGTTCAAATGTCAACGGTCCAAAGTTCAATTACAGTGAAAAATTCCATAATAATCACAGACAACCCAACCAAGAGACAAATCAAACAATTTCGATGTATCTAATGAGTAATAGTTAAAATACTTACCGCATGGCATTAAGAACTTGGCATGGCAATAAATTGAATATATTATTGGAATTTATTGAGTAAATTAGCAATTCAGAAAACTATTAAAAAATATTTTAATTTTGGAAATGGCTGTCACATGTAAAAAATTCATCAATTTAAAACCAGATGAGTAAGGTATTTCAACCTTCCTTATAGAAATTTTCCGAAAAGAAAGAATGTGTCGACAAAAATCGATATTTGTTCGTAGGTGATCAAATCATGTATCCATATTGTGTATCCAAGATCGCTGTGGAACCGTTTTGCCGTATAAAAATTTAATTAAAAGTCTTTTTACGGATGTTTTCGAAAATAAATTCATTTGAAGTCATACAACTCTTTTGGCAACAACGAAACATGTTCGCTAATTAATTTTCAATATTCAAGAAATAACTGAAGCATCAAAATATTTGATGATTAAATTGAAATGGACGAAAAATGAAATAAAACGATCGTGATTTGTGATGAAGTATACTGCCGAAACGAAATTTCGTGATAAGCAACTTCCGTTCTTCACGGTCCCAACTGTCGATTTTGATTCGAAATTTTGAAAAAAAATGAATGTATTTTGTTTTAAATTTTAGTCTATTTACAGTCTGTGTCAAGATAACCCAAAAAATATCAAACTCTTAAAATTTCTCGTTGCCTTAAATATGATTTAGTTTGTATTACAAACTTCGTAAAGTCCAATAAAACTGGAGTCTCAATGAGTTTCATCTGCGAATAAAATGAATTGAAACGGATTATTTGATCTGTAGAAAATTCAATTGCAACAATGTTGATAAAGAAATTCAGTGTTGTCTCCGGTGGATATTAAAAACGGAAATGCGACGTAAATTTTATCGAATTTATTTACCATTTGCACAATATCATAAATATTGTGTTCAGAGACGAGAAAGAGCCCCGAGTACATGTATGTGAGATCAATGAGACCATCGCATTCTCATTTAAATGGTGTTCATTGCGATGTGTGTGCTCACTTCCCACTTCCCACTTCGCATGTTCACTACACTCACACACACACACACACTCGCTGCCAAACAATCGAGTCACGTCGCCAAGCGCCAAGCATCGAATAATATCAGGACACTGAATATGAAACGGAGGAAAACAAAAGAAAGCACAACATCGCAAATTAAACACGATGTCTAATTGCCGAAACGTTTACTCAAGTGAAAGAGATATATGTGAGCTATGCGATATGCTTAGAATTGTTTGAATTTATGAGCATGTGTGTGTGTAGTATTTGATTTTGGTCGTTTGTGCGATATGTGTGCGAAATAGTGAAAAGTGTTTTCCAACCAACGCAAATGCAAACGCAAATGGTATCGAATGTTTGTTTGCCAATTGGATACTATTACCGGAACGAAATTGATCGGAATCTTCGTTCGTTTCGTGTTCGTGTTCTGTGTGTACAAATTTGCAAAAGTTTCATTTCGTTGAGATATTTTGATTACTTAACCGAAATTAATATTGATTCTACCCTACGATGTACACAAATCACTCGGCCATTGTTTTATTTACAAAGAAATACAAGCGTCAGCAATAGAAATATGGTGTAGCCGTGCGCCATTCAACGACATTTCAATTGAATGCTGTGTGTGTTTGCGTTCAGGTCGATTTATCGAATTTCAATTTGATCCAAGAAGAAAATATCATTCACACGATGATTAGAATAAATGTCCGAAAGGCAGTTTGAGAACAGTTCAACCCATCAACACCAGGCCAGGTTTATATGCATCGACAAACCCAGATTGAGATTGAATCCAGGAATAAGCCACACTGTATTTATCTATTTCAATTCAACTCAGATGGACATAGATTCCTTGATGCCCATACCAAACGACCAAACCTTTTCCACACATAAACCGCACTGTTGATTTAAGTGTTAATGTTTAATTTACCTAAAGTACAAACATTTGCCGCACATATCTTATTTTTGGCCAAACGAATTTACATAGATCTCACTGGCTGGAGACGCACATTCATAGCCATATTACCACGCTGGGCTCACTACATATATACGCGACTGGCGTTGTCATCATTGTAATAATTGTTTGCTATTGACAAACGGCATTGATGATTTTCTCATGCGTTTTGCCTCGGCATAACAGACAAACATTGCTTGCCACACGCTTATTAATGTTCAACGCTTCACTTACTTTGAAACTCCGTGTGTGTGTGCCTGTGCACACTGGACATGGGTTTTGTTTAATCAAAACATTATTATCACATGCATTTCATTAGAGCGCTTGATTCGGCAATGGGCAAGAAGAGTATACTGAGCTAAAGTTGAGCTCAATGTAGCGCACTCAAATGTTCAAATTAATGTGTCACCGACAATAAGTTCCGCTGTGGTCATTTTATTTTGCGGCAAATGTACATGCAAAAGATTCCCCGTGTTGTTGTCTCTGGTCTCTCGAGCGACTGCAAATTTCATTGAAGCATAATATTTGACATAGCTGATAGCTGCTGTTGTTTTCGTTTGCATCAATACAACTATGGATTTTCGGTCTCATTCGCTCATTAACCGCATCTTGTGTGCTCGATGACTTCTTTTTTGCACAGCCTCGTCGTCATGCGTTACTTGTGTAAATTCATTGATTCGCATTATTGCCGCTTTGGTTTGACCATTGCTAATTGCTATTGACATATCTATTCCGTATCTTTGTTCTCGACGACCATGTTCCTCAATACTCAACACACACACCGAGCATCAATGCGACAACACAATTGTTGCTTTTCGGGGTAAAATCGTCCCCAATCCAGTTTCAAAATCAAATAAATTAAGTGGTCAATACTCATTGTTCCATATACCATAGAAATGGTTTTCATTTTCAAACATTTTTTTTTTTCAATCACACCAAATGTTACGACCGACACTTTCACAACAATTGATCGGAAATTTTATTTTCCAAGCGAACACTTTTTTTTTCATCGAATTTACAAAATTCAAGTTGAACTGACATTTTTCATATTTTTGAACACATTTACTGTGTTGAATGTGCCTTTAGATCGGGGTCACGCTTTTACATTGTTCACAATTTAATAAATTTTGGTTCATAAATTTCATAAACGACATAAATGGATTAAATGTTTGCCGCATTCCGGGTTGGTCAGCTGGCTATGCTATTTTCAAATTGAATGTGGTGACTAAATTAAGTTCACTAAATCAAGAGAGGCGCACCATTTGTGTGACATAAATGGTTCAATAGCTGTTTTTGTGTGGATAATTTCAAATATAACACCTCAATCCAGATTCCCTTCACCCTGTTTACAAGCTCTTTGCTAGCACGCTCTTGCTTTGCATACATTTCTAGCCATTCCAAATCTATATGTGAATGGCTTGAAGCAAACAAGCAAAAAATCCAACAAAATCCTATTATAACCTTAAAACATAAAAAAACGTTTTGCAATGAGGCAAAAAAAATCGTGTCATTTTTGCTTGACGAATCGAATTTTACCGCAATTAATATTCATTAAATCGAATAAAAAAAAGTGCAGTCGTTCGCCGTTAGTCGTTTCCCGTTCTAAGTGCATTTAGCGAAACAAAACAAAACAAAAAACCGAAGTCCATTAAAGTCACTTCCAAAATTGATTGTATGATTATGGCACAAGTTTCGCACATGTCGTAATGTTTGCATCGATTACTCCATATTAACAGTTGAAAACAATAGAAATCGAACATAAAAATTGACATTCGTCAAACTGAATGTCCATTTATCATCAGAAGAGAGCGCGCGTGTGTGTGTGTTTATTCAAATGGTTGTGTGATGATGAACTTCTCTTATGGCAGTGGCACGTTTGAGTCATTTATCCAAAGGCAGTGTCAAGCAAACAATGTCATCATAAATGTGTGCATATTCAATAACTGCAACGGATTTTTCCGGTTACCGACGACGGTTGAACAGAGAAAAAACAATGAACCAGTAAGCAAACATATCGAATTGCGTTGAGTATGGCCATTTTTTCGGTGGCTGTTCGTCAAATTGTGATATTGAGCACATTTCGGTGGATTCGATGCACTTCATTTATATTAATGGGCGACACTCGTTCTGCATCAGATTTCAATTGTTTATTCTCGGTACCGGGAAAAATGTCTCGAATCAGCCCATCAATAAGAGTGGCGAATGATGAATAATGATATTTTTGGGTGTAGTTGCCAAAGTTTAGCAAATGACAAATCTCAATAGCAGCAGCAGCAGCAGCATAATCAACATCACACCACAGTACATAAACATCGTCAGCAGCCCAGCAATCAAAATTGACAACAAAACAAATAAAGTGTACCCATAACAAACAAACTGCAGAAATGTTTTGGGAGTGTGTTAAAAAGGTACCGGGGGATTGTGCATCTTGAGATCTGGTCGAAAATCAAATCGATAATTTAATAATATTGTGATAATGATTATTGTAAGAAGCGTTGGGCTATGTGAAATAAAGGGAAACTCGAAAGCATTCTCTTTTGCCGATTTGGAAATTCGATTCGATGATTGATCAAAATTCCAGCCATTTCAACATCACGGGGTCAACTCCATGCCAACCACATTATTTATGCATGAATATCAATCGTTTACCAAACACATTCACATTTGTTAACCATGTGAAATGATAGTTCAATAGATATTTTGCAGCTTGTGTGACCAGTTGCTGGGCAAACGAGATACGAAAACACACACGCGCTCACAAATTCGAATATCGTTTGGTTATTGATCACTAATAGGGCACGTGTTTATCTTGCGGTTATTTTACCGAAAATTGCAGAAATTGTGATATTTTATTTGTTATTGTAACGAAATGTTTGCATATAGCAAAAAGTGATGCACACGTTGTGGACGAGCAACGAGCCTGGGAAACGGAGTCCAATAGAAACGGGTGTGCAACCGAAGACGATTCAAAATATATCACACGTGACCTCGTTTAATTGAGATAAATCGGATGTGTCCGGTTCACTGTTCTTCCTCTTTTTCGATTCTTCGATACAACACATTTCGATGATGATTGTTCGGGGGGGCATGGACTAAATTCGGTTAGGTTTTTGTTTTTCGTCTCTTTATTCGATGTCGTCGTATTGTCTATTGTACGTATATAGTCCAGTGTTTGTACTTGAATGAGGTTAAACTTTGCATACTTTATATGGGTGTTTGAACATAAACTACCACAAAACCTCAAATACCAAATTGCAAAACGAATGCACCGAGTCGACCAGAGTGTGCTGTGTCCTATCGCTATTGCTTTATTTTCATTGAAAGTGATTGGTTTTACGCTTGGTGATTTCTTTGTTTCCACTCTATTTTCGAGTTTGCAACAAAGTATTTTTTTTTGTTGGTCCCTTCTTCTTTTTCCTCTCTCCTTTTCTCTCCTAAATTTCACTGTTGGTCCGACCGAACCGGTCGCTAAATAGATGTTTTAGTATGTTGTTTATAAACACCAATTCAATAGCTTCGAATGATGATTATTTTGTTATTGAATTGGCACCGCGGGCCATTGGTTTTTGATACAATCAAACCCGAAAAACATCGAAAGGATAATAGAAACAATTTGTAGCACACACACACACGCACGACACAGTCGACGGACCATCGCTACTAATAACAATCTATTGGATTATAATGATTGGATGAATTTAGTTTAATGAACAACATACGGTCTTGTGTTATTGTTTTCCTTTTTTTTCGCTCGGATTTTGCTGTATTCATTGGCATTTTAATCATCATGTGAACCAACAGTTTCCGTGATTTCTATCTATTTTTCCTCGGAAATTGTTCGGCCAGGAGTAGTTTGCAAAATTTTGTGTTGATTCTTATCAAATACCAACCGATTGGTTACTTTTCGCAAATTAAGCCTATTAGTGTATCAATAGGTAAAGCACCGTGGAAAACATTACCAATCGCTCCTCATGCTGGGCCACAAATCAGCTTATCCGCTCACTGCGTTTTGAGTGCGTCTCTTTTTAATACACTTTTTTTTAAAAAACACAATAAACGGATTTTTACACAAAAAATGCCGATTGCCACTGTTTTTAGCTTGTTAATTTTGAAAAATGGTTCGTTGAACGCATTTTTATACATTTTTTAAGGAATTAACACAGAATGATTGTTACACCAGAGTGATTGTTAAAAATGTCTCTAGACCACAGACTAATGACGCCGACATTATGACGGTGCAGCCAATCTGAAAATGGGAACAGTTTTAACGGTTTGACAAATGTGTTCCTTCCTCAATATTTGAGCCTGAATCTCAAATGAAGGGAAAATACCACATTCTCGTTATCATATCGCATAGTTCATTTTTTATGCTCTCCGTATCTTAGTAATTCGCTCCTTGTTATAACATACATGTTAATTGATGGCTATCATTAATTAACGCCCACCATTTAAATATTGGACGATTCTCATCCAGATCATATCACACAAGTTGGTGGCAATAGAAGGTTCAGGTTTGCTCTTTTTACCGGTTTCACAAATTCGGGGCGATATTCAAATTGTAATCATTAACTTGGCAATGTATTTTTCCTCTGTTCGGCATAGAATGGTTAAGTAGTTGAAAGTCGTTGAAAGAAAAAAAATGTCCCACTAGACGGTTGTTTATCTGAAAGGTGTGTATAAATGACAACCACCGAATGAAAAAAAAAACCATACTAAAAAGGTGACGGAAATTTATGTGTGTTGTTTGAGTTTCATTTTCGTAGTTGTTGTTCATCGTGTTCGGGTGTAAGCTATTCACATCGAGGATTAGTCATGTTCCGACATTGTCTGCTTCATTTGAGCACTTTTACATGGCGCCGCTTACTGAATCAATGTCATTGTTGCGCGTAAAGTCTTTTCTGGGCCATTGTAAAAACACTCTCATTTCAGTTGTTGTTGTTGTTGTTGTTTTTTTTTTCGACAAATTCTCATTTCACGTCTGCAAGTTGTCTGGCTTATAAAATGTTACCGCACGACCGCTAACTGACAATTCCATTAGATCTTTGTTGCAAAAATCAACAAAATGCTTGAGCACATTTATCTCGAGGTATCGAATTCGAACAACAAAACGAAACAAGTCACACATCTAAACACAAACGATTATCACTGTTCCAAGACAAAAAGCCTCTACACAATTAATCTGTTTCATTTGTTTACAGCCCAAACACACGACAAAGCGTGTATGGATAAAAATGGACGCGTCAATGTGGCAAACAATCGGTTCTCTTGTTAATACCACTTAATCATCTAGCCAGTTTCAATGGCGAAACAGAGAATCGTGAATGCTGAATAGTGCAACCATGGAATTTGTTTTATCGGCTTCGGCGATTTTCCAATCTAATTCAACGGTTTTAAACATTTCAACACTTTCGGTTTCGAATATTCACAACACAACTTGTGTCACACTTGTGGATCATTAAACTGAGGCTGGAAATAATATTTTCTTCATTTGATTGTGGGGCACATTGGCACTGCTAGGTTCGCTTATTAATGGCTGGTCATCAGTCTCAGCAAAGACAGTAATAAATCAACTACACACCACTATCTCGAAACTGTGTTGAAATTCACAGTGAAATTGAGTTGAATGAAGGGAAGAAAATAAAAAAAATCGCTAAATCCTATGCATATTCATAACATGTGTGTGGTTTCAATTCACTTAACAACACCCAAACACTCCAATGGGTGGTTTATTATTAAACATTGTCCCCAATGACGATCCGCGGGCAAACATTATTCAGTGTCGCTACAAGGTGTTTTTTTTTTTGGTTGGTTTGAAGCAAAAAAGTGCCGATAGCCAAATAACAAAATAGCTGAATGTTGTAATGCTACGTGGCATAACGTCGATGAACTCTTTCAACGAAATTACCATTTTGGAATTACTCGAGCGAAATCCCAACTGGAACAAAAAGTGAAAACTCTTTTGATAGGAATCGAATCCTATTAAAAACGATATCCGAATTCGCACGTACACATAAACCAATTCGTGGCTTTCATCAATTTCAAGTTTCTTTGTTCTTTAGACCGGCAAACGCAAACATAAACCAGTTTTTTTTCGAATTTTACTCCCTATTTAGCTACAGCCTGTAGACTATAGGGATTTAGAAAGTCCTGAAGATGCATACCGGAAGCATTGAAAATTGTCAAAAATAGAATACGACTAAAGTCCATTTCGAAAACTGATAATTCTGTTACAGCAAATGTTTTCTATTTTTGTGATCGTTTCTGAGCAATATATATCTCAATTGCAAATGTTTTTTTTCCATCGTCTTTATCTGATTTTTTGTTTACAAAATCAAATTGAACATTTCCATTGCAATTTTGAACATGTTCAATGAATTTGTTTTCTGAATCTGAGCAGCAGCCACCAGCAGCAAATGAAATTGAAACTCTCTTTGTGAAATATCGATATCATTCACAACATGCATCGACGAACCGTGTGTGCATTGGAAACATTGCTGTTGATTGCCAACTTCAGGCGTTGCATGCAAATAAAAATGGGATTTCATTACGATTGTGTTCGCCTGCAGTCTTCTAGTCTCGGGCAACATTGATGAAAACAAAAAATACAGCGGAGACAAAAGATAATGTCAGGTTGATAACTGATGGTGTGTCATTTGCATATATTGTCGACACATATTACACACCAGCCATCCTCAAACCTCTCATCCCATTTAGCCGCCCCCCTCTCCGGTTTTGAAACGATACAAATCGCACCGGCGATGAGTTAAACTGAATCGAATTGAATGGTCAATTCAATCGTTGCACATACGGTATCCATTACAATGTTGTAAATCGGGTTGCTCTTTCTTTGTATTTTGCCATAGACAAAAAGTGTGTGCAATAAAATCCGAAAGAGAGAGAGAGAGGGAGAGAGCGAGCAGAGTCGATGGCCAAACGTGATAAATGCGGTGCAATGAATCGATGTCATGTTTCATTTTCACATTTGTCTCGTTTCCCATCGAAATGTATCAAATTAAATGGATTTGGATGGTTTGCTTGATGCTAGGCATTCTATGTGTGTGCGTATCTCTCTCTTTCTCTTTCTCTCTTTGTGAATGGGCAACATTGTTGTTTGAACAAAATTTACATTGTAATCACTGAAATTCGACGGTGGCGTCCGTTTACGGTGGTGTGGCAGCCGCGTGAACAGTTTTTTTTTTTAAATCGCTTGTTTGCGATGTTTGTATTTGCGTGTGATGGATCTAATCGAAAGCGTCGACACCGGCTTTTTGATTACGTCTGTTTGTCCAGCCATTTATGTGTGTGTGTGTGCGCGCCCAGTTTTTGGTCGATGTGAATTCCCAACAGTGTTCTTTTTAACGACCGTGATTAAATACAGTAAACAATCGGTGAAAACAACGAGCCCGATGATAATGGGCCCAACACAAAAACTGTTGCCCAGTGTAAAACAATTTTCAACACCGTATTTCGGATCATAGTTTTAATTAACTTTCCGCCATGAGATACGCACATTAATTCAGATTAGTGTTGAACATTGACACATTCAATGGAATGGAATGCATTTTCGGGTAGCTAAATTCAAAGTCGTTAAATTAATCATTTTGTATACAAAGGCGGTTCCGGTGGTTCTGTGGCGACCAATTTCCATCATCGGCCAACTGAACAACTGAACAATTGTCCATTCAGGACATTTGGTAACTAAGAGTTGACTTATTTCACCGCTTTGTGTCAATTGCTCATCGCCAACACCGATCAATTTTAATTGACATTCACGCATTCCAACAAACACTCCTCATTCCAAACAGTGTGTGTGTGTGTGCGTGTATGTTTTTGGAATGCACAAAGCAGACAGTTTCAAATACAATTATTTTAATCGTTCGGAGAATCAAATTTCAGTCTGTTTTTTTTTTCTATTTTTGGCTTATCCTCTAGGGAAACGGCATCAATGGGCTGAGTGTGTTTTTTTAAATCAATCTTTTTTTCAATCCTTTTTTTTGTAATAACTTTCGCATCAATGATGCCGTATCATTCACGTTGGCATTTATTGATGGATTGTTGTCGCTTGACATTTTTGCCACTCATAATGAAAACAATAATCAATAAAAATTAGCGAGCGGACAACAAATTCATCTATTTTTATTCACTCTGCTTTTCAATGAATTTTCAATCATCATTTCATGAAACGTCAATAAATCGAGAATTTTCAACAATGCATTTACAAGTCTCAATACATCAACCCCTTTACTTCAACAACACGAGTTTTTTTTTAATGTTTGAATGAACTTTTCAACTTTCAATTTTAAAATCGTCAGTTTTATCGAAAATATCTTTTTGCCTCTTTTTCGGGTTTCCTCTTTTTCGAGCATTAAAAATCTGGTTGAAACCAGTAAAATGTTGCTTTGGCAGGGTGAGATGAAGATCAGCAATCAATGATTGTGCCGGCACACAATATTTCGATAAATCACTTCTATTTGATTGATTTTATTGGTGACACTTTTGAACAGCTTCCAATAGTTTTCGTGTGTTTTCGTTCATTGGTTATTGTTCAATGGGTCATTAAGAGTGTCAATTGTACCATTTTCATCAACTTAAACACTTTAAAAAATGGACCGTATCGTTTGCCATAATTTTACATCAAAACGAAATTACCCCTTTGATTTTACAATCGATTGCGAGCAATTTCAACCATAGAGCCATAAATAAATTGATATCAACGGACGAAAATCACTTTACCGATAAATTTTTTTTACAATTCTTCTGTTGCTCAAAATCATTCAATCAGTTAAAAGGCGGAGAAAGTGGCTATTATAAAATTCGAGTTTTTCACTCAATTTAATCGACAGTTTTATTTGCTACGATATTTCGTTTAGATTCATCTAGTTGCGCTTTGGTCACATGTAATCATTACTAGATATTTTGGTGGGAAAAAATATCATAAGTAAAACATTTGTGATGCTGATTTTTTCGTTTTGAGATAAATTTTGAATTTTTGCTATGCTGCCTTAATGAATATAGTAAACAAGTTCTCTTTTTCACTTTCTTGCAAGACGAACAGACATTTCCTTCATGCACTAATCTCTAGTGAGCGAATTATGGCCAAGCTATCAAACTTCAACCGAATGTAATGATCAGCGATCTTTTACACTAGGGCCTTAAAATTAAGTTTTCGATGCAATTCTCATCGCAAGCAAGTATTTTATGAGTGGCAAAGCGAGATGAATCATATCAGATGACGCGTTGCATCGGAAATTATCAGTAAAGTATTGCGGAAATTCTCAGCGGGTCTAAAAAAATTAATTAGAATAGAATGAATATCTGTCATCGACCACGTATGTCGAGACTTAAGACTATAAAGAGCTATCGAAATGTGCCAGACATATCAGTAATTAGTCTTTCGTACAGTTGATAAAACGCTCCAAAATGAGATTCAGTATTTTTGTGTTCATTGCTGCTATTTTTGTGTTCTTCGTTCAAACTATCTCGGCTGGTTGTCCATTTCTTGAGAAATTTATTAAAGGTGATAAAGACGCTGAATCTAAAGCACATGTGGCATATGAAAAATCTTTGCTAGGTGAGCCCATCACAGACCACGAAAAAATGCTTATCGTAAGAAAAACTATCATTTTATAATGGTTCAAATCTTTATAAATGTCGAATTCTTTCAGAAATATTTCATATTACCTAGCCCACATCCGATTCCAAAAGCATAATTAAGACGGCCAATCTCAAGGGCAAAGTATACGACCATTACCAAATAAGAGATTTGAAGTACTATTTGTTAGAATCGCCAATTCGAAGTGGCACAAATAAATATGCACAAAAGGTGTTTCGTTTTGTTTTATTTTAATATAAGGAACACAAAATGATGCCGTTGATGAGCAATTCTCACTCAAATTGATTCCAATAAACTCGAAATGATTACTAATCATAGTATGATGTCTCAATCTAAGCCCAGTGTCATTAGAACCAAATCTACTCTTAAACATATTTCGGTTACGTCACGACAATTAGGAGATTCGGCTTTCTTGAGCTCTTCCCTCAAGTCCCAAGAACATGGTATCATACTTGATTAGGCAAGCTATACTCTCTTGATGAATATAGCAAACAAGACCACTTTTCCACTCCCTTGCAAGACGAAAACACCAAATGAATAAATATTATTTTCATTTTCTAGTGAGCTAATTACGGCCGAACTATGAAACCTCAAGCGACTGTATCGATCCGCGATAATTTACACTGGGGTCCTTGAGTTTAGTTGCCGAAATAAAACCAATACTCTTCTCAAACACATTCTATGAGCGGAAAAGAACGATGACGCATAGTAACGAAATTTCAGTTTGTGATATTTCAGTAAAACATTGCTAAAATTCACGATGGATCTTAAAAATGCAATTAGAATGGTATTAATATCATTCATCGGCCGTGTATTGATACTATAAAAGAGCAATCGAAATTTGTCAGACATATCATTCACTTATGGTGCAGTTGCTAATATTTGAAAAAAAAACGGCTCAAAATGAAATTCAGCATTTTCTTGTTCATTGCTGCTATATTTTTGTTGGTTATTCAAACTATTTCGGCTGGTCCGGCTGGATGTCACCTTGATGATGAAGAAATTAAAGCTGATAAAGACGCTGAATCTAAAGCAGAATTGGCAGTTGACAAATTTTTGCTATCACAGCGTCTCACAGACTACGAAAAAAGACTTATCGTAAGAAAACCATTTTTCAATTTTGTGTCGGATAAAAGGTTACAAAATAGCCGAATATCCAATCCATAACATTCTCAAATTAATAATTAAATTTTATGTTAATTTCTAATACTTTCAGAAATACTTTGTATTCCCGTGCCCACATTCGCATTCACATCCGCATCCGATAGTATAAAGAAGATTGCCAATCTCAAGGTTAAAGTATGTGACTATCTCCAAGCTTCACATTCTATAATCAAATAACAGATTTGAGTTTTAAAAAGTGTTTGAAATTTGAAAATAAAAAACGTAATAATTTGACTATGTCCTTTTACTTTTATGATTTTATTTGAAGAGACAAATAAAGCTATGACAATTAATGATTACTAAATTGACAACTAAATTTACTTATTGAACTATGTTTACTTTCCACCATGCTCAAAAAATAAATAACTTCAACCGAAAAATTTAAAATGATTTTGGTTTTTACGATCAAACATATACTGTCGTTGAAGCCAAAACTTCTCCTATCCATATTTCGATTTCATCTTGGGATATGTTAAACACTTGGAGTAATTGTCTTCGTTGAGCTCATAAGTGGTGTATGGACTATGTAAATCGCCATTGTTTTATTACTATTAACTCTCGTTTGACTAACAATATGTAAGCTCATTGGCTGTTAAAACATGCGCATTTTGCATATATTCATTAATAAGTTCCTAATATAAATTCGCATCGAAATAGCCATTGGTTTGACTAGTAAGTCATAGGATATTTGGCTCATTTTATATGTCGAAGTGGTTCCGACGATTCGGTTTTTATCTGAAACAGCAAATGCAATAAAAATTGCCAAAGTGCCATCAAAGCGTAGTTCTCTTATCGTGTGGCCAAACGTTGGCTATAAACGGGCAAAAAAATTGCATGGGCGAGAGCGCATCGTGACATCTTTATTATGGCATCATTATTGTCGAAAACAATTTCATATTTGCTTGTATTGCATGTGTTCCGTTTCGAAATGAAAATTATTACAAAGTTGTTTGTCATTTGGCGATAAAAAAAATATTTATTTATTTGAATTGTTATTGCACGTTCCATGCTGTCGCTGTGAATAAATGGTTTGGATGATGCATTGGAATTGCGCAAGTGGAAGCACAACATTGTGATAATCAGTCATAATTTAAGTAGCCGTAATAATCGTGATATCTGTAATAAAATGTGTAAATTGAGTGTGTCGAAGTGAATGAGTGGTTGTCGAACCCAGGAATCGAACGTTGATCTTTAATGTCCCTTTCGGTTCGGTTCGGTTTTGAAATGTGTAATTGTGTCTCGGGAATTGGCGACATCGAATTAAAAAACAAGAGCGTCGGACGTTAAGGAACTAAGGCACCGTCTCATGGCTTACATCCGTAACACGCACACCATAAATTGCGTTCAAAATAACAATTCAAGTGGCCAAAGCAGCAGATGACAAATCAAAAGGCAACATCGAAAATGCACCCCGAAACCATCGCACTGAGTATTGCCTTGACCCAGGTCATAGACAGCCAAGCAAATAAACCAAATAATGGCAGAGCTGCAATAATTTTCAATGTAGTGTAATTTGTTTGATTCTATTGAACTCGTTCGTCGGTGCGTCTTTTTTTTAACGATATTACTGGCTGCTGTTTGCTGGTGGTAGCTGACGGTTGTTAATGCTGCTGGTTTGCTTTGTTGTCATAAATTTGCCTCTTTGTTTTAGAGCTCAAGATTGAAATCGGTTTTGGTGAGCTGTTCAGTATGTGTTCGTTGTACATTTGAAAGTATGGCAAGTAAATTATCCAGAACTGAGAAGAAATCATGCGGTAAAAGACGTTAATTCTATCGAAATCCATAATTTATTTTTGTTCTCTGTGTGGTGTGTGTGTGCTTTTGTCAGTCGGTTGCATTTACTTTGTCACATCTAGCGGAGAGAATACAGAGCAAAAACAACAAAAAGAAATGAAATCCGCGGAATATCGCATTTGTAATTAGAATCGGAGAAATGATTGTTGTTCTGGTGAAATCGCTTTGAATAAATATTTAATGGCACACGAACTAAATGCGAGCAAGCGAATGAGCGAAGCGCTGCTGTGACTGAGGTTAGTGATAATAATTGCATTATAATAATATTGCGAGATGGTTTGTGTGCTCTTTTTTTATTCGCGTTTATTCGAAATCCGCACCGCATAGAGTGACAGAGAGAGAGAGAGAGAGATGGATAAAAAGGAGTGATGGAAGTAGCAATGGCAACTCGATGTTAATGACTTGGTATTTTATTTGTTGGCGTATGATATCGTCGTTGTCGTGTGTCGTTGTTTTTGTTGATATCTTTCAGTTCGTGCCACCGTGTTGCCGCCAAGAGCTGCCAAGCTGAAAATCCTCTTCGTCGCATTCCTTATTTTATGATTGCCACTTAGAAATTGAGTATAATGTGTGAATTATTATTGGATGGGCGCGAGCGCGATGAGGTCAATGCATCGATTTCGTGACTTCATATTTTTGGATTTTGTGGTTTTATTTTATAGATTCCGTAGTCAAACTTGCAATAATAGTTGGCTACACTTTTTGTTTTTTTTTCTCTCTCCTCTATCACAAATCATCCGTTGTGCTCTTTCTCCAATTAAACAAAGGAAAATAAAAGAAGAGCATGAGTTCGAAGCTATAAAGGGATTTTATATATATGAAGTCACAGTCCACAGCCATTTCAACGCACGTAAATTATAATTTCCATTTGAAGGAAAAGTTTCGATCGTATCATCATAAAAATCATTATGATTGCCATCCAATTTGTCATTGAACTGTTTGTATTCCACAATGGCATTTGAACATTTCAACGAGCCAATGGCTATCGAGTGTCCATTTTTCTCTACTGTACGATAGTTTGAAATTTGTCCAGATGCAAAACAAATCGAATTGAATATGCTGATGCATTGAATGCACAGGGTATAAATTATCACTCTTTCGTTCTCTCTTTCCCTCTATCGGATGGTTCCGTTTTTCCCATTGAAGATGCAAGACGAAGACCAGCCCAGGTCAGCTGAAGTGATTTGTTTTTGTCGCAGCGGGACACAAATAGTTCACAATAAATTAAAGTTTCCAATAAACCACACTCCGGAATCTGAAATGGTTTATACGCGCACACATTGAAAATGACTCTCATTCCTCAAAATGATAATATTCCTTCATGCCACAACAATTTCCATTTGCCACGACAGTTTGAAATGGCATGCAACAGAAAAACTTTTTCGGTCAAATGAATTCGATCGGTGAATAGACAGAGAGAAAATGCCAAGACAAAATTCCAATTTTATGGTTTCAATTCAAACACGATATATTCATTTTGATGATGAGGGCGTGCACGTCTTTCATCTCAACCAATTCTTATTTGCTTTCTCATCGAAAATTTCTTTTCTCATTCCCTTTAAAGTTTAATTCGCTTGCATTCATTCTCATTGTATTCATGATCCATAAGGAGCTGTGCGGTTTTGTCTAGCCGACGGTTTTTCTATGCAGGACTCTCTTTTTTTCTTCGTCTTCTTCTTCTTTTTCTCTTCGATTGTTTAAAAAAACGAACATAAAGAAATTATTATTCCATTTGGTTGAAGCAACTGTAGCCACGAATGAGCAATAGCAAAGCGACAGGTCAGAATAAATTAGTTTTCATTGCATTTTCTATTCTCTATTTGGCTTGTCAATTTTCTTGTTTTCTTCTAGTTTATTCGCCTTTTGTACACCAATCGATTTTCTTTTGTTGTCATTTTTCGAAGGCTGAGACAAATTTATTGACTGTGAAATATAAACGATGTATGGATTTTGTTGGTCGCTTCGTTTGCATATTGATGCTATTAAATGAGTCCGGAGTTCAACATAAAGTAGTGTATTGAAATGTTTCTATTGCTTTTGTAGGCTCCTGAAGTCTTACCATTTTAATTCTCATTCAATGAATATTGAACATCGCATTTATGTGGCAAAAACATTGTTCAGTAAACGACGAACTGATTGACTCGAGGGGTACTAAAGGGTCTGATGGGTTTTAAGAAGAGCTGTCTAAAGATATGACTTATTTGGACACGAGGTTTGTACCGGATGAAATTGGTTCTTCAAAGCGAAAAACTTTGATTTTTCTATTAATTGGTAAAAGTGGTCGAACACCAAACTTACCTAAGCTCCTAGGATCCTCATGTTTTCCATCTAGCCCTTTTAACACCTCTCGAGTGCTTTAGACACTTTAAAAGCCATGAGCATCTTTGAACAAAGTACCAAACTTAATTGAATGTCTCCGGTTACCGATTTGTTGTCAACACTCATCGAGTAATTCGCCCAGAATTGCTGTTGTTCGGTAGTCGAATAATAAAATGCAACTTTGGCCACAAATGGACACACCGCATTAAAATAAATGCCAAACAGAGCCAATTCCAATGCAAAACAATAATTACCGTTTTAAGATTTTAACGCATTTTAAATACGCGATGTGGTAGCTTAAGCGAATCGGCTTTTCTCCTTTTATAATTCGTATAAGAAATTGTATTTTCTGAAATGTTTCTAGCGAAGCGAATAAATATTACCGCGCACACATTCACTGTGTAAAACAAGGAAATCGCAACAAAATTCCATTGAAATGGCACATTTCATTGGAATAAATTCGGTTGAATTGCGGTGATTGACTTGGCAACACGAGATACGACAACAACGACGAAGAAGACGATGTGTTCGGTTGGAATTATATATATGCATTGAAATGAGCATGAAATGAATTGCATTGAAGTGAAGATAAAATCGTCATCGTCATCATCATCAACGCCAAACAAAGAATGCAAAACCGTTTCGTTGATTTGACGTTGTGACTTGAGACGCGAGGCAAACGTGCGCGCATATTGCCGTCGCCGCCAAATGAACACAATAACAAAAATGTGCGTGTTAAAGAGTGAGCACACTACTCAATGTCTCGGCGAACAGAGCAAAAATACCCGAGCGCCCATTATCTTTATAACAATGGAAATCACCTATTTTATGAATGTTTGTAAAGCGGCGTAACACGTCAAGCATGACGGTGTGATTAAAATAAATAGATAATATACCATGACATATGGCCATTTAAAGTGCATTTGTTTTCTTTTGGGGGGCTCTCTTTGGACGAATGAGTAGAATGAAGCTCGTCAGTTTGCTTTAGTTCAATAAAAATAAAGAAGAAACACCAACTTAAACCAACTTAGTACCTGCGAGAGTGTGAGTGTGTGTGTGTGCACTTTTATCAGACTCAATGTTCACTGACACTGCACATGTCCATGTATTCGATCTTAAAATACTTTGCTGTTATTCACCATAAAATATTCACCATTGCACAAATAAATACACCGCACACTCTGAACCAAAAATAGCAACAACAACAACAAAAAACGAGAAGTGAGAATAAATTAGCATATTAAATAAATTCCATGTCCATACAACAACAGCCAATTGATACGCCGCACACTCTCGGTGACTGTGACCCACCCGCGCGCACCTTCGCAAAATTACTCCACACAATTCATTTCATGTAAACGTCCGATTCGTCTTCTTCTGCTTTTCGGCCACAATTTTCGTTGTTGTTGTTCTTCTTCTTTTATGTGCATTTAAGCAGCTTTTGTGACTCAAAGCCAATGTCTTGCTGAAATTGCTGATGGAAAAAAGTCATTATAATTTAATATTGTAATTACCGAGAATTTTTGAACAATCAACAACGAAAAAAAATCAACTCTCTCTCTCTCTGCATCGAGTCCTTTAAACAATTCTGAGAAAATACCGTGCACGCTAAACAAAAGAAATTGCACGCAATTGCAATGACCTACGACAAATAAAATACGATGGTCAAAATGAACGACAATAAATGTGATGGCATCGCATGCGGTATGCAGGTACTTGTGGTACAAAATAGTGCCGAAAACACAAGCAAAGGAAATGACTTGTCTCTGAGACACCCACAACACATCTCATTGAATAAACATTTTTGTTTGCATTTATCACAAATCCATCACATGAAATAGCAAGCGTTAATTATATTCAGTGTGATTTATATCTCTTTATTTGGTTTCTCTGTTTTAAACCATCACACACAATTCTGACAGTGGTCGGTGAGTGCGTCTGCTGTTTTTGTTTCTTTCTTTCTCTCCAACCAAAACATGATAAATGATATTGCACTGATTTATTTTCATTTGAATTTTACCAGCCAAGAGTTGAGCATATCAAGAGAGAGAAAGAGAGAGAGAGAGGCTATAAAAACCGATTTAAATCGGTGCTCATCGAAAATCTCGAAAAATTGCTGTGTCACACCAAACCGATTAGCAATGTGAGACCCCGTTAGCCAACACCAAACAATTCTCAATTCAAACCAATTGGTTTTTTTATTATTTATAAATCCGAACAATTTAAAAACCTAGCGAAAAAACGAAAATAATTCCATTTCATTCGTCTCGACATATTTAAGTTGGTGTGTGTGCTTCGGGTGAGGCTGAAATGTAAATCCCCATAATCCTAACCATTTAACCAAACAAATTCAAAAAAGATCGTCGACTGAAATCTGTCCCAAAAAAATCAAAATAAATCCGTGTCACCACACACAAATCGATTTGAAATCAGTCATTTTTTTTTGTTGTTGGTTGGTTGCGAAGAGCATTTTCGAATGCGAGCAGCAAACAAGAAGTGCCGTAAGATATTTTCTGATTGGCATTTCGATTGTTTTGATGTGGAAACATCACCAAATGTGGTGAAAGAACAACTTAAAGACACATTTGGCAATGGGAGATTGACAGCGAGCAAGAGAGAGCGAGAGAGAGAGAGAGAGAGAGAGTTGTCTTATCATCGTTGAATATTGGCTGCACCATGACGCTTGGTTCCTGGTGCAATACATGTGTTCAAACGATCAAACTTCCGAACATTCCAAGCATTCGCATATTTTCGTTTTCGATACGTTTTCAATTTTTCAGTAGTTGTCATTGTTTCGGTCGACCCTCTTTTCTGTCAATGGCTTTTCAATATGGAACATGGATTTTAGGGTCGTTTACAATTGATTGAGGATTTCAATTTTTTTCTTGCTTGCTATATGATTCTGTTTGGTTTCTAACCACTGCAGTTTTTTTTCAAAACCAGTAAATTGTTGAAAAAAAACCGTCCGTATTTGAAATGATTAATTTTGTCAAATGGAATGTGAGTTTAAAGTGAGATGCACCAACAAGAACCACTGAACCATAGCGCAAGAGAGAGAGAGAGAGAGAGAATCGATTGCGCCAAACAGGCAAACACCAAATCAATAGATAATAAGGAACCATTAGCGTGTTCATCACTGGAATATGCAGTTTTTTTTTTCTTGTTCCATCCACAAAGTCGTTCTCTTAACATTGTCGACCTTTTGAGCCGCATTTTTCATTTTTTTTCGAATTTTGAAAAATGATGTGGTGCCATTTACTTAATGGAGAGAAATTATTTTCTTTATTCTATTTTTTTGTTGTTGTTGGTTTTCGAGTTGTTTATCTAGCTTGATGTTGCTATCGATGACATAGATGCCATTTGATTGAAATTTCAACTAGTAATTTTTCATGTTGCTGTGTGTAACTTTAGACATTTACATCGACAACGGACCATAAGTGAAATGAACCGATTGTCATTTGCAACCAATTTTGTTGTTGTTTTGTTTTCGTTACTCTTTTTCTTTATTTCGTTTGCTGAATACGCACAACACACAATCAATTAATCAATAATCTTCAATTTATTCTGTTTCTCTCTGTTTGATGGGTGATTGTGCGCCTCGATATATTCGATTAGTGATAATCATATAATCGAGTGTAAGGGGTGAATGGACTGGAAAGAAAAGGATATTGAAGAGATTGAGTGATGAGATACAGACGACTTGTATCACGATTCGTGATTTTTTTTTTTTGTCAAACTGTGTTCGATTCTCCATTCTTTCTTCCGTCATCGTCATGCAATCTCACCGGATTTTTTTTTTTTTTTTTGGTGGATTGAAATGGAAAAACCATAAAAAATCTCGATTGACTATCGTTTTTCACAGGGAGCGTGTGACACAATACTCACAATGCAATGAATTTCGATGAATGAATATTTTTTTTAATGCTTCTTCGAAAATGGTCTTAAGTCGTGTATTCAACACATTTTTTTCCAGACTTATGAATGTCATTTCGACGAGAGAGAGAAAAAAATGAAGCAAAAAATCATTACCTATTATTGCGTATTTTTCGGTGTCTGTATCGCTAGCGAATTGATGACTGCTACTGCAACGTTGTATGACGAGAGAGAGAGAGAGAGAGAGTGAGAGAGAATTAATTGAAAATGAGTCAAAGTAAAAATCGTAATAAAAAACGCGCCGAGAATGACTTCGCATAAAAATATTTCATTTTCTCGTCGATCGAATTCTTCATCTCTTTTTTTCCATCGTTCAATCTTTTTTTTTCGTTTCATTGTCGCACTGCAACGCCAAACCGATTATAGGCGAGTAATTTTTATTTTGAAAATAATATGGGCTTGTTTTGACGGTGGAATTTAATTACACGGAGGCAATTCAGTGTTTAAAATCGGGCATTTTTGATTTGAAGGTGCGAATCAGGAAAAAATTGCATCTCATCCAGAGTAAAAAAAGAATATCAAAACACAATGGCATTTTGGGGTGCCACAATCAAGCAGTTGATTTATGATTTCAAATCTCAGCTTTAGTTTTGTTTTTATAGTTGATTCTTAAGCAGTTACAAGAACATTCATTCTTGCTGTTGCCGTGGAGGTTATGACCTTTTGAGCAATATAAATGGGAAATTCGGCACTTTTTGTCGGTTTTTTGCAATAAAAAACAAACATAGCATTAGAGAAACGGTTGAAAATGGGAATTCAAATTAAAAATAAGTTTTTTTATCTGGTTGTAAAAAAAAACTGTTTCCCCCTTCACCAAATTAATTTCGCTCTCACTATTTACTTTTTTTTATTACTCTCGCTTAAGACGAGTCAGCTTTAATTGAAGTCTCTTCGCATGATCAAACGAATCGTTTTCAATGATAAGTGATTCAAATAAAAAGTTCATTTTGTGAAGAATAAATCGTTATTGATTGAAGGTAATCAAATGAATTCAGCTGTCAATCAATAGCATCTTGGAAACGAGAATATTTACGATTTTCATTGGCAACTGATTTTCAGTTATCTCGGAAATGGCAGCTAGTTGTCATAAAAATCCACTAAAAAAATCACATTTGATCGTAAAATTAACACGAATTGAACGACAAAAAACACACACACATTTTAATCTAATCAATGATATTGAACTACTGGAAGAACAGACACATAATCTTAATAGCAATGGGAATAAAATTTCAACAAAAACATTGGAATAAAAAGAAGAAAGGAGTACACACGCTGCTCAAGACAATAAAATTAGCTTCCCTTTCTTTGCGAAATATACCTTTTTGGATGGTTTTTCGTACACCTCCCAGTTTAAAGCCAGCAAAAGAAGATAAAAATCGCAGCAGAAAAAATAATAAAAATGCAGCAAAACGAAACCCTAATTGCGTTGACGTTGTATTTTGGGGCGATTTCGGCACTACGATTTGGATTTTTTTTTTATGGAAGATTTTATCGAATTCAAATTGCCTACAACCCAAAATCAGCTTTATGCAACTAATCACATGCAGAGCATTGAAAAAAAAATCGCATAAAAATTAAATCAGTTAAATTCATTGATTCAATCACACCATTTTTTCGATTGATTCCTTTTCTTTTTTCCAAGATAAAGTCATAAAATTTGATGCAACACCCAAAATGCAGAAAATGACCCGTAAAAAAGAATAAAAAGAAACACAATACAATTTAGATAAGCATTTTATGTCGTGAAACTAGCGACTCGAGAAGTCTTCGATACGAAACAGATGCTTTGCCATAGCAACCATGGATAACATAAAACTATTTCCATCTCTGGATCCAGAACGAAAGAATTTGAAATTCTCAGTGACGCATCTCCAATGTTTAGTTAACACACCAAATGGAATGCGACAATCCTAATTAAATTTATCGAACTTAATTCGAATTTAATACACTCGCATCGATGGAATATTCGTTTTCTTGCAATTTGCAGTACCAACTGTGAGTTTAGTACATTTCACAAAATTAAATGGAATCAAAAACGAGGATTCTCTTCCGATGAGTTTGTTGTCACCTTTATACATCTTCAAACACCTTTGAAAAGTTGCTGTTTGACTTTCTTTCAACATTCAATCAACGGTTGCTAACACTGATCGACATTAGAAAGAGTCGCTCTCAAGATACCAATATAAAAAAAAAAGAGCGAACTACAAGATAGGAGTATATTGATCAATGCACCATTACTAATAGCGTCATAATGGAGAAAAACTGATAAATCAAACAAATTGCGGCCATAGTACAACTTTTAGAAAAATCTCAATTGATACAGAAGAATCTGGATAATTGGTTTGTTAGCATCAAATGTATTATTATATTGAATGTGTTCTCTAACCAGCCTGACGATTGAGACTCATGATGATATAACATCGAAGGGTCTGGCCCAGCAACAACAACATTCACTTGAACTAATTTCTCATGGCATAATGTAGCGTTTTGAATATCAATCCCAATTGATTTGAATGTATTGGCGTAGCAAATTTAGTAATATTATGTGCACGCGTTTTGTGTAATTTGTCTTCTATTTTATGACTTTCGATATGAAAATATACACAACTACTCATTTCTGCGCTGTGCCCAAAAATTCAATTAAATTCATTTCTTTATCTCGATTTCCTGTGTACCGTGAAACAATTTGCTGTAGTTGACATTTTTCGTTATTGAAACTGTTCGCAAAAAAAAAGTGCAATTAAAAAGTATCAAAATATACCTTGGTTGTTGGCGTTGATCGTAGGCTTCAATTCGATTGGCGCATAATGAAGCGACTAATTAAAAATGATTTTTGTTCGGTTCGTCACCAGCTGAGCTGAAGCATCGGTATACTTGGCATAATCCCCTGTTAGTGTATAGTATTTCAGTGAAGTCGAAATTCATTTAGTCATCGAACATCGAAATTAATGTTTTCGATAAGCAGTATTTATGTGGCTCTCTCTCTCTCTCTCTTTCTTTCTGCATTCATTCATTTAGTGTGCATTTTCATCATTTCACGAGAGTTATTTAATTAATCTATCAAAAGCGAAGCTCTGTCAAAACGTTGCGCATGTGATATGTCAGTGCCAAAACAAAAGCAAAACCACATTCGACCTGTTCCATTTGATTTGTGTGAAATTTAATTCCAATAACAAAGAGCCACTTCTTTGCTTCGCTCTCGACCAGCCTGCAGTGAACGAACAAAAAAATACTGGTGTATCGTTGACGTTTTAATTTGTCTAATATGTCGATCACAGGTCCCCTACAAACAAAGCAGTGCCAAGACCGTCCGATATAATCGAATAAAATGAATTGAAACATATTTTCGAAATACTTTGACCGTATTGTATGTGCTTCGGTCTAATTGAAATACGCTTCGATTGTCGATTGAATATCAAAACCTGGTAAATTCCACTTAAACACGACTGAACACTCGATGCTTTGATGGCTTTGAGGAAACTATTTCGATTTTGAATGGACAAAAACAAAAAATGTCTGAAATCATAAAAGAAAGCGTTACCAATGGTGACAAGAGCATTGTTACGAATTCCGAGCCAGAAATTGAAGCCATTTCACAAAATCAAAGTGCATTCGCCGGATGATATAATCATTTCATCAGAAAAGGCAAGCTTTTTGCACAGTCATGCAGTCGGTCATTTGGCACTTGGATGCCGTTGTTATGCATTGTCAAAATTCGATCCGGATTAACAATCAATTTGATGCTCGCATCATTCATAAATGTAGAAATGAATATTGAATTGGATTTCGCAACTTCAAAAGCAACCATCACCATAGATACCTAATCGCATCGCATCATGCCTTCTCTAGGCATCGGGTGTCCTTTGATATATTTTACCACAAGTAAAAATTCAAGCAAATGTTGAGCATTGCAGCATATTATATGCTCCGGTGTTATTATTGGAAAAAAGTTTTTTTTTTAATTGTTTGTATTGCATTTTCTATGAATCACTTGTGAAGTTTCTATTGAAAATGAGGCGAGTGAAGCATGTGACAATGTGTCACTGACACAAGAACTCAGCCTTTGGGAGTTTATAGATTTAAGATTTTGAACCCGAGGATACTTATTATTCCTCTTTTAAAGAAGCGAAGAGAAATGACACAAAGAATCCACACCGAACCAGGACTCGAAAAAAGTCGAATTAATTCGTCTATTCACTGAAGGTTATTAAAACTGAGCACCTTTTACCACTTCAATTTGGCCAACAGACGAATTTTTCTATCATCAAAATGAAGACGTCGTTTTATACGGAAGTGCCTAAAAGTCTGCACTTACAAATAAAACTTATAAAAACTGTGCCTCTCAATTTTGGCCGTCATTTCGTCTTTTTTGTGATTTTCCTCATTACATCCGCGACCATTTAAAATGTTTACATCAAAAGTTTAATTAGTTTTTGTATTGCCACTGTGTCAATAAAAGTCGATATATTGATAAGAGTTTTTATACGGGTTCATTTGTCATTCGAAAGTCATGAAACGTTTATTGGGCCATTTGATGTGCGTCTCGAATTATGATTCATAAAATTTTAAAATACGAAAAAAAACAATTCATATCTCATTAAGAATTAGTGAACGGTGTGATGCAAATTTTACTTGAACAGTATTTAGTCCGAGTGCCGATAGGAAGTAATGGAGTGAGTGCAATTTGATATGCAGATAACAATGAAATAATAAAACAACGAATATAAACGCAACTAATGACAAACGGATTGTCAATGGGCAGATGAGTAATGCGCTTTGCATCATGCAATGTCATTTGAGGGAGTGAAGAATTGTACATTTCATCTCTCACGAAAATGGATTGGTTTTTAGTACAATTTTAACCGTTTTTTTTTGCCACGCGCTACAAAAACACTGTTTCGTCTGAAGTTGACTCTGAAGACCGGTAATTAAAAATCTGTGCGCACAAGTGGAAAGTGCTTAATGCTTTCATTTTATGACTTGCACTTTATTTGATAAAATATTTGCAGCCCGAATGGGTGGCTGAGAAAACTGCTAAATAAACATCAAGTCAGGAAAAAAAACAACATAAAGTAGAAGAGAAGAGAAAGAGTCATGTGGCGGTGGCTGTTCTCGTCGGCGACGACGATGACGGTGGCTCACGTCACAAGCAATGCTGCCACTTTCCATTCGATACAATTCAAGTCAATTAAAATGAGTAATTTTTATGCTGTCGTCTGCGTCCTTCATTTCACATTATTTGAATTTTGTTGCGTTTCGATTAAAATCATTTTCGTATTATCATCGTGAATTTGATGTTTTTTTTTCTTTTTGGCTGGCGCTTAAAAATCCTCGCTTCAGGCTCGAATATCAGTTTCATTAGCGAAAAGCAATCAACTTTTCAACTTGTACGCATTCCATTTGCTTAGGTTTTTGTTGAAATTGCGGCAAGGAAGCGCCAAGGATATAAATCCATATATTCAAGTTATTGCTGTGTTCCTTTTTAAAGTCATTAAAAAGAATAACTGATTTAAAAAAAAAACAGTTTACGAGGAACATAAAACGGAATCTAACCATCGCCGATTAAATGATTTAACCGGTAATTCATCTATTTCTGCTTTTTAAGTTCAGTGTTGTTATCGAAATATTTAAGCCGATTTTGTCATCTAATACCCCGAAATCCGAAAAAAAACCTTTTCAAAGAGCTCTTATCCCAAGCATCTTCGCCAATTTGTCAAGAGGAAAATTGATTGTTTGATAAATATTTTCGATTAAAATGAATGAAAATATGCTGCCATCAAAAGATGTGGCTCGCAGCAGGTGATCCCTGATTTATGATAGTAAATGAACATTTGTATCGACTTTGAGTCTCATGCTTTATCTCCATAGTCCATCGAACGACATTGTTCGATCAGTTTCAGATTGTCAGTTTGCGGTTTCAATTTGTAAATTTTCTTTCACAAGGGAAATCAATAATTCATCAACGATGGACCAAATAAAAGTCAATATTTAAATTCGATACGCAAATATTCTTTGCCAAGCAGTTTTTTTCGAGGGTTTTTTAGGGTTTTTATGAACAAAAACAAATAAGAAATACCAAATATTTGTTTATATTTGAATTTTTCTGATGTTTTCAAAATAAAAATATTCTCTTTGATTTGGTTCTTGCGTTTCATTTTTTTTTACGTGTGGTTGAGTTTATAGAGAAAAAAAATGCCTTTGAATGAAAGAAGAAAGGAAAAGTGCACGTGATTGACTGCTTATTGTGAAATTTGCGATGTTGAACATTGTACATAATCATTTAATCACGTAAATGGATGCAATGGAACAGAAGGGTTGCATTGGTCTGATTACTCCTTTTATCAGATGTCGAATATGTTGAGCGCCTTGGGATTTCATGTCTTTTTGCAAACAATCTCTTTTGCTTAACTTGTGTCATGACTGCCATTTCATTCAGGGATAAAGGATTAGTTTTCGATTGAACAACATGCTTAAAAGGAGATTCTTCAATCTTCATATGTCCGAATTGATGTTGGAATTGTATTTAAACAATAACAAGAAAAAACATTCAATTGGATTGAAAAATGGCTACTTGTTTTGTTTGTTCACTCGGTTTTCAGTTACTCTTTACAAATACAAATATTTTCGATTAAAATGTTTGCGAGTGAATTTTTACAACCGAATTGAAATTCAGGACGAATTGAACTGATGTCCAAGACTCAAACTCAGTTTTTGTTCGGTTCGGCACGAATGAAGTTCATATTGATGTGGGAAGCTGTCTCAATGGACAAAAAAGAACACACGAAGGGCAAAACCCAGTAGTTTCGATTAGTTAATTAAATTGGAAATCAAGAATTAAGAAGCAATCTTTCAAACTTAGATTGAGTCGCTCAATTTGAGCTCGTAATCTTCAAGTTTCATCTCGATTTTATCAAAAATCAACCGTTTAACCCAAAACCAAACCTCATTCGATTGAAAAGGAGCATTTAAAATAACAGTAGCTCACGGTCTGATTTACAACAAACTGAAACACAATTCTTTATTAGACATTTAAATTCATTTGATTAGCATATTTTTTCCACACATAAAAATTGAAAAACTGTTTTTTGTGACTCACTAAATGTGAGTGAGTTAAATATGAGGTCCCGATGGGATTCGTAGTTTCTTTTATTTGATTGAAAGTAAATAAAATGTGATTTCCCTCAACAGGTAAACTGGTAAAATTACCCGATTCCACCTTTACGTTTTGAATATTTCACTGGCTTCAAAGCTTTGTAGTATATTATAGTAGGAATAGGTTGCCTTGCAAATCTTTAAAAAAAATGAAGAAAAAAAAACAGATGAAAAATGATATGGAAGACAAAGTTTCGGAAAATTTACCCTTTTGAATGTATCGGATGTGCTTTGTATATTTAGTGAACCTTCCATGTAAATGGGCTTCTGGGTGATTGACAAAATCAATGGCATTTTCTTTTGCATATCCAATGGAAACAAATACCATTGACTCTGATAAAACTCATCACCAACCGCTTCGAATCCACTCGTAACTCGATCACCAAAATGACAGAATAAAAATATCCACATCGTGAAAATTGCCCAATTTGCAAGCGGCCGCATTATTTCGAGCTGGGCACCAGATTTAGTTAACTGTTTTAAAAAAATTAATTTTAGGAAAATCATTATTCAAAATTCAAAAAATAAAAATAGTGAAAATAAATTTGAGAAATTAGATTTTACAATATTTATCTGCATCAAAATCAAACTGTTTATAACCATCGATCCAGCCAAATTGACGAAAAGTATTTGTTTATAAAATCCATCAGAAAGTCTGAAATCAGATTTTTTTGAAACAATTCATCTTTCACAAAGGAAAGAATTCAATAATTTTCTAGATTTGTGGCAATAAAGCCTTACCCTCGAACAACTGATGAGAATTCAATAGTTTCCAGAAGTTTTTTTCTAGCATCGAGCTGATCATGTCGATAAATGGATTTTTTGCGAATTATTGTACGATTTACCCATCGAAAATGTTTACAAACGTCTTCATTAAACGTGGTTAGCATGAGACAAACTCCAACAAATAGTGAAGATATTGAAAAATACGCAGCAGAGTCAAAGATCGATGAAAATGTTTGGATGACCATCAATAGCAGGTATGGCATTGGAGCTTTCCAATCGCATGGTAATCTAGGGAAATGATATTAAATTGTATTGGGATCGAATCGTTAAATTAACAAATCGTTAAGTTTCAAAAATATGAATGTCTTGAAGGTACTAACGAGACGTTGAATAGTAATTGCCAAGTTGAACCGTCACCAAACACCTGACTTAAAAATGTTTCAATTAAACTGATTGAGGCCAAATACGGTGAAAATCCAAACATCAATCCAGTCCACAATGTTTTCATGCGTTTTTCGAATGTCCAAATGCTTCGGTCGTAGATATGTTGAACCAGCGGTAAATTGACCCCTTAAAATGAAATTAACATTAACAGCATTCGATATCAGAAACAATTGCTCTTTTCTACTGTACGAAACTTACTTTTTTCGAGCACCGATTCCATGTCGATTATGAACTGAGAAATGTGACGTTCATTCCACCAAACTAAAATGAGACTGCCGAATACAGTAACTGAGGCAACAAACACATAAGAGCACTCAAAAAACTCGTTGACACTATTCGAACCGATTAAAAGATAGCACAATGTGGACATTGGCATTATTGCGAGAAGTGTGAAACTGATGATTTTATAGCACACCATTTTAAGAATTTTCAAGCAATTTAAGCTCGAGATTGGGCCATGCATCAGACCGAATAATCGCAAAATTCGTCGTGTTTCGCCGAGAAAATGCATTTTTTGTAGTTTGATTCAATTTGTCAGACAAATTTTGATGAATCGTTGTCAGTAATTCTACCGGAAAATTCACTTTGAAAAGTGAAAAGTGAACCGATTGGCTTCGAGTTACTCAAATGACTGAGGTGGAACTCCACGCGAAGATAGCTTGATGAAATGATTAATCAGTTTTAAGTGTCTTAAATTCAACGATTTTAAATGCTTTCGTTTACCTTGAATATCAGCAATTGTTCGTCTAGACGATAATTTGGCAAATTTATCGACCAAAATTGTCATGTATTCAATTCAAACATGCTCAAAATTACATCGTTTTTAAATACTTTTAGAATATACATTTACCTTCCACGCACTCATTGCCGGTGGCATTCGGTTGAAAAGTCATTCACTTGCCTCTCACTCGCCATCGATCTCATCAGGAGAAATTAATTTCCTTAATTGCATCAATTTAGTAACCGATATTAAAATAGAATCTTAGTGAAAAATGAGACGACCAAAGTTCGGTCTGCAGTCCCCGAATCAAGAAAAACCAACGACAAACAAGAACGATTAAACGTTAAAAAGTCTCACACCAATTATCGACGCTGTTATCCATTGGTGGACATTAATGGTGACATTTTCAAATGGTCAATAAAAGACAAATGGGTGAAATCATTCGGTTGGTTTGATGCGACCTCATCAGATTGTCCAATACCTTGTGACTGCATCGGCACAGCGGTAGTGCATCAATTAAATGGATGCGTCTCTTTTGTTGATTGTTTACTTCTCTCCGCAGCAAATCAAACAAATTGTAATTCGGTTTGGTTTTACAATTCAATCGTTCGATGGATTCGAGCATCTTTCATGATTTGGTGCGCATTCAGGTAACAAAACATAGAATAACAACCGAATGAAACAGGTTTCTCATTAAATTTAATTACAAACAAATCTGAATGCAGTATCAACAACAATAATGTTTAGTGACACCGTGTTGTTAGCGATTAAGCGCTAGAGAAACGAGAAAAACAAGATCACAACAATCGAATAGCAATTCAACGACAAATTTTAAAGCATTTTTTTTATTGCCGAATGGGTCATTTTACTGAATATATCCATTTCTTATTCATTTCACTCATTTCAATCTGCAGAATAAAAACACACCGAAATGCTTTCATAAAATAACTGGCGAACAAATGATTTAAGACACACACACACACACAAAACAACAACAACAGCACACACTGAAGTGAATGCACATGAACCGAACGTTAGCAACAGGAAAATAAATTCGGCTCCGTTTTCAATCCGCAAAAAAAAAGATAAAAAGCGGCGGAAAAGACGAAAAATCCGCTTCAGTCCAGTCCATTGTTCATTTGTCGAAAACTAATAAACATTTTTTTTTTTCATTCAGTTGCCATTGATTTGAATGCAATTTCAATTCAACAATTGTTTGCTGAGGCAGCACAAATCATGGCCCTTTTAGTGTTGTAAACCATTCACAATTGTAAATCGTTGTGATTTTTGTACATTTTGTCTACTGACCGCAAGTAAACTCCGATGACAACAAAACGAATGGACGAGATCATTAGCCAAAGTATACAAATTGAGAGATGAAACCAAAAATAGAAGATGCAACGAATGATTCAATTCACTTTTTGTTTTGTTTCGCCAAGTTTCCAGCCAAAAATGCCAAATTTACCAGAATAATCGATGGGCAAACGAATGAGTGCACAAAGTGCTAGCAAATGGTCCACGGCTCAATAAACATTGATGAAAGGCTGCTCAAGCTCAGCTCTTCTCATTGAGATGCTGGATAGATTGGAAGAGTGTGAGAGAGAGTAGTCAGTGTCTCTCTGGTCCCTGTGTTGTGTATCCTTTTTAAAGAATTCCTTTCACATTGTGCATTGTTTCACGCATTGCGTATGTGGTATCCGGTGCTTGGCGTATGTGGTTTGTTTTTCTCTCTGTGGGTTTTTGTGACAGGTCACTATGATTTATTAGTGGCCAATTTATAATCGCACTGACAATATTTTCACTCTCATTTCACGTAATGTGTATTATTTTTGTGCACTCAGCCAAACACACACACAGCCATTGAGACTGAATCCCGTAATGGGCAACTGAAAGAAGCAACTATCTCATTTCAAAAGGAAACAACAAATGCATTTAAATTTAAAATAAAGATGCGGTTGATATGGTTGCCGCGCAATCCGGCCGCACATTCGTTCATTGTTCAATGTTTTAATGCATCAGGCCGAAGCCCGTTGCTTTGGTGTCTCCCAGTGGAAATAAAAGACCATGGTCAAGTGATTACGTATCGAATTCAAAAGAAAACAGCCAACTATAGAAAAATGTAAAATGCTCAGCATTAAATCATTTTTCGTCATTTGCCTTGCGATACTTATGATACTGGGATATCTGGGCAAGCCTTTTTTATTGCGTATCGTTTATCCCCCTCCCGAAACAGAACACGATACAGAGGAATGAGAACCATTCAACAAGCGTATGCAATTCATTCGCCAACTTGATTTATGCTTTATTGAAATGTATTCATTTAATTTTGGTCTTGGTATTACCGGCTTTGAACCATCGTCAGTTGTCAGTGGCCATTTCGGTCCAGCAAAGAGGCGATTCAGCAATATATATCATTCAACCAAAATGAAAAATAACTGTAAATAAATATTGCTCATATATGCGGTTAACCGGATCTTCTAAGGATATTATTCACCGGCGACGACTTCCATATTCTCCAACCCAGGTTGCCTGTGTGCCTCATCATCGCAATGTGACGGTTTCGCATTCAAATAATGTATTTCGTCTATTTTGATCATGAAACAATCTCACAACCCCACATCTCATTCACTTGGTGATGATGAAAAGAGTTGCAAGAATGTGAAAAATGGCAAGTTTATGCCAGAAAGAAAAGATGTGAAATAAAAACGGCGGTTAGACAAAAGTAAACATGCGTTCCTATAGGAACCACATATGATTTCATCGATGGATGGATGCTCACATATTGCGTATTACGCTAGAACGTTCACGTTCAAAGGAAAGAAGCAAAAAAAAAAATTGTAACTAAGCAAATACGTTTTTTTCCCATTTAAAATTACCTTTTTCCTGTTTGAGTTTGAGAAATCTATTCTATTTATTTCTTTGTTTGCTTTATAAAAGCGAATCTATCGACGAGTGTATCCGTTTGATGTGGTTATTTTGTTTTATTTCGACCGTTGCATCGCTTTTCATTCACATGTTTGCTGTGCTGTTGTGTTTGTTGTTTATTTGTGATAAATCACATTTCGCATATATGATTTTGCACACAAATTCATGACATCATTCAATGAGAATGTTGATTTATTCAAAATTTTTCAATGATATTTCATGAGCCACATCATTTTCAATGCTATCAACATATCTCAGGATGTTTCACTCTCTCTCTCTCCATATATTTTATATTCCAATATATTTATCAACATCTTTTTTTGTTTGTACAAAAAGTTTATTGTATAGCATCCCTTTTGAATGGACGGGGAACTCTTTCGATGCGAAAACCATCCCGTAAGACAACTTTTCAATGTAAATCCATTTTATTTCATTTTCCATTGAAAGATGTGATAAATATTTGCCAAAAATATTTTCGCATCAACCGTATAAAATGAATGGAATTCTGTGAAATAGTCCTCATTATTCAACATTTCATCTGATATTTTGTTGTTGTTGTTGTTGTTGTTGTTGTTGTTTTTGTTGTTCAGACACAACATTCAACCAGAAAACTATTGTTATAACATGTGAAACAAGCAAAATATTTAATTTCACCCTAATTAAACTATTCTTTTGCGTTTTTACCGCTCCTTTGCTACCGAACTTCTTTTTATTTTTTATTACTTTTTTGGGATGTATAACAAACTACACATTATGTTTCATTCACATTTTGCAAACTATGCACAGTTTGGGATATTGTTTTGCTGTCCGCAATTATTTTGTTCAGCTTGAAAGAATCTGTAATTTTTGCTCACACTAATTTCAAAGCTCTGCTATTGAGTTCGGTTCAAAACCGGCGAAAATTGATTGCTAACATTTTTGTTTTATCAAAATAGACGAAGCGTCTAGAGAAGCGTTCAAGTTGCGAGGAGAGTTCGAAAATGTTTGACCGGAACAGTAATTTTGGTTGTTGAAATTAATTCGAATGAAGAACATTTTGGGCTCCAAAACGTCTCAGTTTGGACATGAGTAAAAATCTACACTTGTAATTGGTTTGCAAACAATTAACTCTTGTTGGATTCCAGTGTAATTTGCACAGTGCACAGTGCACACAGGAACTTTCGAAAACCCCTCAGCAAATGGCTGATCTGCTCCAAATCCTGATCTATTTCAAATATCGTTTCTGTCTCCCTAGGAGCGTCTCTTAAATTAACTACAAAATGAAAAACTTTAAAAAATAAATCACATGGATAGAGAATCCATGCGGCAATGTCTCAACTGTTTGCATCTTTGTGTGCTGATGCGTAAAATAAATGACTTTTCTGTCTGTAATAGCCGAGTTCAGTTCTCGGAACCGTACGCTATCGGGTGCTGAGCATTATTACCCAGCAGCAGCAGCAGCAGCAGCAGCAGCAGCAGCAGCAGTAACAACATTGCGATCTCTGACTAGTAATCTGTAGCAAATTTTCTGGTTGTTTTTATAAGGTGCGAAGTAACATTTCAATGCACAAAGGCCAATTAATTGAAACAATTAAGCACTTAAATTGCTCTAATTAAATTTCATGGTAACAAGAAAACTATTTAAGCGTATCACAAGTGGATGAAAATTAATGGCATTTTTCGGCATTACACGCCTCATGTATTTGCTGTTTGGTTTTTATTTCGTTTTTGCTTGTTGTTCACTATTTCGGTTGATTTATCGATGCGATTTAACAAGCATCTTTCGGTTTTTTTTTTCTCTTCATCGAATAAAACTAAACAATTTTAATGCTTGTTGGGTAACTATTTGGCTAAAAGAGTGTATAAAAACGTGCAGTGAGATCATAGCTGATTAAAATGTTGTGCAAACATTTGCCAAAGGTTCACCGGTCTATATAAACGTTTCTATTGAGAGAATAAAATGTAAAGCGCTTGAATGGCTCTCAAGAGGCCAATTTATTTTGGCATTTTTCTGGTTGCCCTGGTGTGTTTAAGCTAGAATAATGCATCCAAATGGAAGAAATATTATGTTTAACAGCCTATAAAGTGGATTGCAGACATCTTGTTTCTGCTGCTGTGTGTGTGTCTGCATTAAACATGCTGCTAATCCGGTTGAACCAATGAATTACAATACTTTGCCATTTTTCCGGTGTGTGTTTTTTTTTTCAATAGAAAAATTGTCGGCAATCGTCTAAACATTCGGCATAAAAGTAATACATCATGTTATGGTTAACTTTTCTTTGACACATTCAATTCGATTGTTATGTTATCTATTTAAGCCCATTCACAGAGACCGGCGCAATTTTTCGTCGGTTACATTTGGCAATATCGTTAATGCCAAACATTTACGTTCAACGATAAGGGATTGATTCGATTTGAAATTTATATTTCTGGTTCTACATTCTATTTGTTGTTGTTGTTGTTGTTGTTGTTGAATGTTATTTATCTCTGTCCTTCCGAATTTGTGATACTCTAAAACAGGAAAAACTGTTTACGGACACGCTAAAAATCCCTCTTAATGCACTTTCGATTAAAACACATTAGAATCGGTAAACTATAGCTAAATTCAACGTGGCTACGCATATTGAATTGCAAATATCCTCTCGAAATGGACACAATTTTTTGTTTCTCCTTTTCGCTTGGGTTTTTAAATGAATACATTTTATAAATAAAAGATTCGATGTGAGTGGCTTTTGGTCAAATGGCCACAAAAAGGAAATAAACGCAACCGAAATATTTGAAATTCAAACAGACAGAAAAAAAAACAGGAGAGAATCGAGTGTACAATAAACATTATCCACTGTTAGCATAAAAGAGACCGCACAATACAGTGCAACAACACACATCATAAATCTATTCCAAAAATGATTTATTTTCCTTTATTTGTCGATATTTCAGTAATCGGTCATGTTCATGTCCGAAATTGTTATCTGGCATTTGTTCGGCACTCACGAATATGTTTGTGTGTTGTGTGTGTGAGGGTGACAAACCGGCACAAATGCACATGCCGTTTATCAAACAGCTTTGTCGTTGTCTCGAATAATCGGTTCGTTTTTCTTATTCGATTCGCAAAACAAGCGAATTTATTAAATTATTTATGGCATAAATTGTCTATTGACGTTGCATCTAATATCGAAAAATGGTCTCGAATAACAACACTGTTTGATATTGAAACCCCAAAACGACAATGATGACCATCATTCTGAACAACGCATTTGGTTTCAACAAATAATGTACTCAAAAATCGTGCAAACTAAAAATAAAAATCCTCCGGGGGTGAATTTAAATCGAACAAGAATTCGAAATGGAAAAAAAAGAAGACAAAAACATTCGATCATTTTAACTGTTGACCCTTCGACTGTATCGGCCGAATGAGCTATTTGCTTCGTAATACTAATCACTGTAGTATTTATGGCATTTTGAAATGGTCATGAAATTGATTGGTGTGGCTGCAAAAATGTAGGTGAATGGTGTAGCGAGCACATAGGATGGTGGGTGCATTTTTGAGCACACATTTTTCTTGGCCGCATCAAAGTGACAGTGAAACAAATTGATGGGCATTGTTTGAAAATGTGAACTGCATTCGAGTATTCAGCTGAACGAACTAACACCATCAGTGTCAACAGTATTGATGTAGTGCATTGGCTGCATATTTGTCAAAAGTCTGCCATTTTAACAACGATTTATTTTTGTTTTTATTTTCAGTCGCCGAAATACCTTTCGAGCCGCATGAAAATCGAAACCCAGATTTAGATCGACAGTGATCTGTTGGTTTTTCAGTGGAATGTAAATAAATACGGAAAGAAAATTGACGGTGCTGGCATCCAAATGTTCAATTGAATGTGGAATTTTGTGAACGGCCAACTGTAAGAAATTAGGGAGAGTAAGGTAGTAATTGATCGTCATTCCCATTGAAAGAGCAACAATACACCGAGAAGTGAATCGAAATGATGGAGGTCCAAGTGTACCATATCCATATTCAAGAGAGTGAAATATACGTCAAAGACTGAGATTCGAGATTGAAATGTGAACCCATTTGAATTTCGTTGTGTCATGATACAGCACAACCAATGACGCCTAAGGAAATGATGCGACAAAATGCGACCGCAATGCATTCGTGTGCCAAAGTTAATTTGAACGGATTATTAGACATTTTACACGATGGCGCACTGGGCGACAGTGGCACACGCGACAAATATTTATGTACTGAACTCTCTGTGACGTTGTCTTTCATATGTATAAATTAATTATCATTTGGATCGTATTAGTCGTGTTTGACACTGAGCCCGAGGTCGGGGGCTTCAGGAATCATTTCATGTTGATTGAAACCATTCGTTGTGCTCGTACTGCTGTACTGCATTTTATTCGATGCATCGATGCAGTTGTTTGCATTTACAAACAGAAAGCGAGAGCACAAATAGATACATCATTTGAATGAAGAGCATCCGGTCCATGGTATGGTCGCATTAAATCACTGAATGCATACGAACGAGACAGAGAGTCAGAGAGTGAGTGTGAATCGCGCGCGGACACAATTTTAAATTTGCTCGATTTCGATTCGGTTGGGACGTGGCCGCGGTTGATGCGCTGCATAACAACAGCCAGAGTGTGTATCATTAACAGATTTGTCATGTTTACTATTGTGGGCGATACCGAAACAGTGTGTTCGGGAAAAACACACCACAAATGCAACCAAAAAGACATGCCAACACAGTTGTACAATGTAACAATAACACACGCGCTCAGCTCAATGATGGTCCATTTGAATTTGGTCTGCGTGTGTATGTGTGTGTCGTGTCAACAAAAATGCCAGTCATTTTGTGTTACATTTGCTAGTTTGGTTTTCAATGAAAATACGCGCGCACCAACAGCCAAAAAATGAAAAATGCAATCCGGATTCGAGTGTGGATCAGAGCACATGAATTCATGTTGAATGATGTATAGCAAAATGATGCGGCCGCATGAAAAACCAAACATTTTTGGCATGGCGTGCGACGGCCGCGCGCACAATCAACAATCAAATCCAGGGGAAGTGTGACATTGAAATGAATCATTCTGGTATAAGCGAGCATACGACAAATGAAACATTTGTTTAAAATGCCCCAACAACAACCAAAAATTCGTAAAGAAAATCAGCGGCACAAGGAAATGATTATGGAAATTGGTTTTATTGCTTCATCCAAAAGACTTAATTTCTTCGAACGAAAACAACAACAAGAAAAATGAAGTCACTCCAAATGAAGGCACTCAATTAATGACAATTCATCTTTTGTACTGCTTTACGAAATGTAAATCGAACTAAAAATAAAACAATATTATCGGATTGCGGCCGATTTATCCAAGTGGGAATGTATCATTTATTTGAGATGGAGAAATGAAGGATCACATTCACCGCTTGGTTCATATGAAACGGGGATATATGCGGCTGTCATTAGTGGCATGTCAATGAAAAACAACACTTGTATGTACACATGTAAAAATGAGAAATAATTGACCTCGCGGTCGCGCGATTTAAAACACCGAAATGCAACGCAATGAACGCAAGAGAAAGACAAGGAAAATGAATTTGATAGACCAACATCTTACATCTGTTTACGCATTACGAGTAATTTGATGAAGTATAAACATTTTTCATTGAGAGCATACGATCCATTGGTATCTCGCTGGCATCAGCTAGTGACAGCTCATTGAGCTGCATTCAACACAGATTCATTTCGAATATGTTTTTTTTTCGAGGGCATCAAAAACCATAATAATACCAAAACTAGAAATCACATTATCATCCACATAATCAACAATAATATCGATTCGATTGACGAAAGCCGCTTTTCGAAAATTGCTCTCTCATTGAAGGATTCATTTGATCATTTGACGTTGAAATACATTGATTGAAAATTCGAACGGTAACACGCCCATTTTTCCGGTCAAATGCACGTATAAATAGTAATCAAGCAATTTGAAGCACTTGAAAATATGAAGCAAACCAAGCGACAGCTATTGTAAATGCTCTTTCATTTAGTGATTTCGAACAATGTACAAAATAAATCAAATGTACAAATGTAAAACGGTGCAATGCAATGACCGATGTTTTCATAAAACCATTTCAACTCGACTTTCTCAGTCCATTCTCTTCGCTTCTCTTTCACCTCTCGTTCTCTCAAAATCGACTTAGATAAATTATTAAATTGAAAAAAAAGTGTCAATATATGTGAACAGACAACTTTAATTACATCGTTGTATCGATTCAAAATTCATTGGAAGAAAGTAGATACTTCCAAAGAAATTACGTGAACAAGATGTTGAGCGTTCGATTGGTGCGAGGAACACTCTTTGTTCAGGGCTAATGTGTAATTTAGCTCAATTTTCACTATTGATTGAGTGGCGTCAATACAATTGATGGATAACTTTTTAAGTATTTTGATTGCATTCCTGAGAATATTATCGCTTATGGTTTTTGATGAAGTCAAATACAAACAGTTTGACCGTTCAACATTCAAACAATCACCTAAACAATGTATAATTCAACAAGAAAATCATCAATAACAACATTTTCTTATGACATTTTGAACTGTAGCGAATCAGTTTTCCGTTTGCAATTCGTTCGGCTGTCGCTGAAAGAAAAAAACTTCGAAATAACAACAAAAAAACACACTCACAAACGCCTTTTGAACGAATGAATCGAAAATGAAATGCAATGTTGACGATGACGTGACGAAGAAAAGATGAAAATGATTAATTTACCGAATCGAACGTTGACGACGATGACATTATCTGACGTGACACAGTGAGACAAGGTATTGCGCCAATTTAATTGATTTTTTTGTTCAGTCTTCTCTTCTTACCCACGATATTCAACAATACATGGCGCATTACAGACATTGAATTTATTGGTAATATCAAATGGTGTTTTGCGGAAGCTATTTAAAATAAACCGTCAACATTTCATCAATCAAATTGTGTCTGGGTGCTTAACCAATTTGCGGTTTCGCTTTTGTTTGTCACACAATAAAATACTCCGAAAATAACAAATATTAACATGGGAAATTGCCATGGGACATAACAACAACAAATGCCGCGAAGAAAATGAGGAAAAGGAATTCTTTTGTGTAGAAAAATGGAGAATTCTACAGAGAATTAAAATCGTCAATTCCATGGAATTAGACAATTTCAGGCAATTGAAAAACAATCGAAGGTAGACAAATGAGCCGTTTCGGATTGATATGATCGAAAAGGCAAATACACAAAAGATCTTCTATGTGAGAAATTTTTCTTGGTCTCAAGAAACACTCTTAATGAGAGACTTTCACTTAAAATCATACAAAATCAACTAACACAAATGGAATTATCTTTAAATCAGCCGCAATTTCTGCCGCATGGAACGATATAATTGTTTTTTGCGCGATTGATGCGTCCGACTGTAGTTGTGATTTCAAATAAGAATTTGAATTAAAATGACGTCATAGTCGAACTTAAAAGAATGTTTTCAATTTTTAAATACCCAGTAATCAAGTATACATAAAAAAAAACAAAGTTCACTTTTTAATTGAATTTTGAATTTAGTTTTAAAACAGCACAAAGTAATTTGTTTAAGGATTTGAAAATTTAGAACTGTAAGCTTTGAAAAAAAAAATTATAAAGTAAAATTAATCAACAATGGAAAATCTGTGAGTAAATCGGGTTGGTTATAAACAACTAATAATTATCAGTTTTAAAGAGTTAATAACGTGTTGAATTATGTTTTTAATCAAAATCTCAGGCGGCAAGCGGTTGAGAACCTCCAAGAAGATCGAGAATTGAATCGTGATGAGGAAGATATACTTGTATTTATTATGAATGACATCATGGAACAACAACGATACACAATCATTCGTGATTCCCACTTTCATAGCTGGATACTAGTTGCAACAATTCGAAACTACCAAAGAACACTTGAGCTGTCATTGTATTCACCAGTTCCTGCATTCAATGCAGGTGTACTAGATGGCATCGATCTAGCGCGCCTTTGCCATTTGTATCCGCGTTACTGTCATCAAGGGAATCCAATGATAAATCAAACTCTTATGCTACCACATTGTAGAACAAACAACCGACAAAAGCATTTTTGGTATGTTTTGTGGGCAGCATTTGTGGTGTGGATGATGCGTGTCGTTCTACGCAGCATTCCAGAAACATTTTATAGAATAGGTTTTTTGGATCCTGAAACTCAAGAAACACGTGAACTTCGTGATCAAATCTGCTTTATACTTCTCACGTGGGGTCAACATTTACAAAACATAGAACTAGGCATCGAACGTAGAACTTCATTTTATCAATGTTTTGATATTCATCGTGCTAATTTGCCTGTTTTAGAATTCTTGTATATGTTTAGGCTGGCCGCTGAAGCAGGCTGAAGAATGATTAAATTTGATATTTTATTTTAAAAAGTAGTCTACAGAAAGAGTAAATGATCAACTAAACAATATAAAGAAAAAAAAAAGTCACAAAAAAATAAAATATTCTTCAAAAAAAAAGAAATGATCCTCGACAAAAAATTCAAATTGATTCTCTATAATAGCAATATCGAAATGAAATAAATGAATTTAAAAAATACAGAAAACGTAAACTGTTCGCTCAAAAAAAAATACGGGACAATTTCGAACAAAATTGTTCTTTCGCACATTTTGTGTACGCAGCGCCAAATTTACTACTTAAACCGTAATGAAAAATAATTTTTTCTCAAGAATGAGAAGTGAATGCTATCGTTTGAAAATAATTATCAAAAATTATTTACCCTGACTAAAATAAAATTATCAATTAAATTTGAATAATGATATTGCATCAACTGCATTTTTGCAATGGTTGACTTTGATGAGAACTTCTCATTGAGAGTGAACTTCTCTGGTGGTTTCGATACTGGCTGAAATGACTCAAATGTCAAACACAATTTAAATACGGTATTTATTTATTCGTTAATTATCATCACATTCAGCTACATATGTGTATTATGCTGCTTTAAATACTATTCATCACCCTGTTCATTGAATGCCAAAAGCGTCGATTATTTATGCGAATCAATTTATGTTGACTTAAAGTAGAAGAGTGAGAAAGTATTCTTCTTCCGCTTCTTCCGGCACACATTCTTCGACTGTGTGTTGTGATATTCAAATTGATTGCTGGTGAAATTCTAAATGATGCAATGATCTGTATGCATACAAAACACATGTTGACTTTTCCCTTCTCAAATAACACCTCAGTGTGAAACACAGTCCCAACTACGCTCTCAGCGTGAACCCTTTTTCTATAAAGAAACAACAAAAAATAGCAACACACAAAAGCGAGAAAGGAGCGGCTTTGAAACGATACCAAACATGAAAGGCATTTGATAGCGACACCGTATGCATCATCTAATCACATCTTAAAAGTTCATCTACAAACATTTAAAATAAATAGAATGCATCATAGCGTTTCATGAAAGTCAAAGGATGTGTCGTTTTGATGTGTGGCGTAAGAACGAGTTTCACACGATAAACAAAAATTAAGATATGTAAATGCACAATTTATACTCATTCTTGGTTGCGTTTGTAGACGCATACAGTTCCTTGTTTGATTTTCATGTACGCGTTGCCATTGGCAATAATCAGAGGAAATTCATTCATCAGCATCGATGGAAGCCGAAAACAAAATGCTTTGCTATTTCGATTCATGCGGTAGACGTAAATTGGACTATGATGCCATAGACCATAGAGTAGAGAGCAGTAATCGGATTTGATTAACCCTTTTTATTCAAACTCTTCTCAAATCGCAACCAACGGTTTGCTTCGTGCTGCTGCGCGAACGACGGCCGCGAAAAAAAAACTGAACGTTGGTTTGAATGAACAACAACAACAAAAAAACTGCTGAACTCATAAACGTTGTCTGACGGCTCAGTGACGAGCGCCTGTAAAAAAGGATTAAATTCTGTTGATTGATTAGTTGAAATGTGAGTTGACAACCGCGAATACACGGAACAATGCCAAACGATAACGTCGACCGATGTGATCATATTTCATTGACGGTGTTGATTATCTTAAATTTGTAAACGAATCGAGTGATTCATTTAAATTTTTCAACAGCGTTGTTCATTTTGTTCACTGCCTTCCGTGATGATGTTGAAGCCACTTATACTTTTAGCATACTTGAAGTGAAAAAAAAATACAAATTTGTTGATGAAATGCGAAGCATGACCTCCTAATTATGGCCAGGCATCTCATTGAGTCTGACTCGCATGAGTCGCATGCACTGAATGCAGTATCAAGTTTCGTAAATTATTATTCTATTTAAAACAATTGCAAGGGCAATGGGAAAAACAATACGGAGTGAATGGAGTGGGAAACTACAAAGTAACGGATCAAGGCGGCCCAGTGATGCAGCTGTGGTTGGTGTTGGTGTCGGTGTTGGCAAATGGTCAGCAAAATGAAAGGCGCGCAGAGGTTAATTTCCGAGCCACATCATGATATATATGATTTCAATGGATGCTTTTTAAAAACGCCCCGCATGAATGTGAGAGAGTATGATGCGGGTCACGCTGTCGCGTTCAACACTCAACAATAAATCAAAGAGCCTGATCTAACATATTATTTTAATTGAATTCAATGGTTTTTGCCGATCCAAAATGAAATATTGTTTCGATGCGGACACGCACAACTGAAAAACCAAGTCTACTGAAAACGTGCGGATAATATGCGACGTTTTTTTTGCACATTTTATTACATAAAAGCGAATATCAAGTGGATGGATTTGGTTGTTGTGTGGATTCATTTATATTGAATTGGCAAAGCAGCAAAAGTGACAAAACATCAAACGATTTACCCCTTTGCCGTCACCACTCACCATTTCACCTTTTTTTTCTCATTGTTTTGTTTTCTCTCGCTTGCATTCGACTCGATTTTGTTGTTGTCGAAAACCATTGTCATTAAAAAAAAATGGTATTGAAATCGGTTTCCATTAAAACTGAATTTCCCCATTGGATCGAGGCGAATGTAAAAATTGATGTCTGGAAAATCTGCATTTATTAATTATGGCACATGAAGATGAAAAGAAAAGATTAGAAACATTGAACTTTGTATTAAAATGCCACTGTGTCGCTCGCTTCGGGAATTATCCGGTGAGCGTGAGCACATGAAAAGATACATACATTCACACACAAAAAAGTGTCGTCATCCTTTAATTACGATTCAATGAAACGATTTCATTGACATTTTTTGCTTAACTCACTTCTTTAGATGTCGATAAAACTTTTGTTTTTTTTGTATATTACCCGTTTTGAAGCCATTGATTTTGTTGAGCTCACAAAAAATAATTAAATATGAATCAAAAGCCGCATAAAAATTATTTGGAATTTTTGTTGTTGTTGTGTTCAAAATGAATAGCATTGTAATGAAAGGCCTATTAAAAAGTGACATAAACTTTTAGATTCTCTCCTTTGAAGATGGCAATGTACACCATAATCCTCAGCAAGAGATTATTAAAAATACTCACTTTGCAACTAGGATTATTCGCACAACGCCTAGCAGCACCCACATTTCATTTTTCAGCTCATTTTTCTCTTTACCCGATTTCCGTTTGCGCAACATTAGCACCAAACTTTTTTTATTCTAATTAGTTCGGATTAAAGGCATCGAAATCGCATGAAGGCGAAATATATTTGTTGGCTTTAAGAATGGTGTAATTATGCGCTAATTCCACATGATTTAAGATTATTCAAATGCATTGTCAAAATGCAAACGAGTTGAAATTGTTCAACACAGTCTCTTTGAAACGGAAAAATACGAGACTCTGTTGAGAATGTGATGAAGAAAATATTGTGGATAAAAAAAAATCATGCTGATAAAAAGTCTAACATATATGTTCGTTACTTGTTACCGCTGTAGAGCTAGAACTCTGTGACGTTGCCAATTTTCGTGATTATAATCAAAGGAAATTAGCGGTTAAGCACGAAACGAAAAATAGAATCGATTTTGGAGTTTTCAATGCAAAGAGAATAAAAGGTTTTTTTTTGGTATGAGAATGGAAAATCCATTGGGACCATACATATACAGCACCCTGACTGTATGGAAAAGTGAAGTAAGTCGACGTAACTCTGCCGTTCACATTAACAATGTCTAAAATAGCAAACTAATTACATATGTGTTTGAATGCTTGTGGGTTATTAGCGATGGAATTTGCATATGTAATGAGTTTGTTTCGGTGTGTAGACACATTTTGTACGATGTTTCGATATGCTTAGGTTAGCACACACTAGCTACTGAGACGTTAGCAGTTGTGCATAAATTACGGTAGATCACTTTCCGTCTTGTTTGAAGTTGACACATTCGGATTATTACATGTGCGACACACACCATCACACATCTACCGGCTTCCAATCGACTTGTTTGCACTTGTCAAAAACTATAATTAAGTTTCTGCTCTTTTGATAAAGCATTTTGAAAACATCGTGTAAGCGACTTTTACGCCAGAAAACAGATGTCAAAATTACACAATGCCAAAATTAAAGTTTATTATTTTCGACAATGTAATCATCGACTGCCAGTTACGCTTTCCATCTTTTTCATACCGTTTCGTTCGCATTCATTCGTGCTACACACACACACACCGCACACATCAGGCCCGGTGTGTCACCGGCAAAGCAATTCTTATCTTTATCACAAAATCTGAAATTACTTGAATTTCCGAAATAGTTTGAAAGGTAAATTGAATTCGTTCATTTGATGCTTCGGCATGTTATCATTAAGTTTACACCAACCAATGATTTGGGCGAACATCTCTTTCGTAGCAAGTAAACCATTTGATATTTTACCACCCTTAAACTTAAATGAGAAAAGCAAATTACTTTGCCACCACATCAATAGCTTCAGATCAATGAGTTTCTGATAAGATTTTCAATTTCGAATTTATGGTTTTGAAAATGCACTGTTTGAATAGTTTTTAGTTTCTTAATAGCTGTTGCCTTAGCAAAGCATTTACACTGATGACGATTACACACGAGTGAAAATCACTTGAAATAAACCTCGTGTTATTTTAGCATTGCCAAAACAATATTTTGATTTCTTAACTAAATGTACCAAATAGCATTAAAGATGACAAAAACACTTAAGTGTGTTTTGTAATATGAAGAGAGAAAAAAAGCATTAAGTTATGGATACTTTTAAGAAACGAAACCCTTTTAAAAGTGTAAAAATTTCATCATTTTCAACAAAAATCGGAAGGAAATCGTGTGCATTTATTTTATGACCACAGACACACAAAAAATCGAGTCAAAACTATAGTGCATCACCCTACCGTTGCTACCGGAAAGACACCAGAAGAGACATCTAAAAATGAAAAATATCGAAATAAAAATATGTTTCCCCTCACCATTCACGCTAAATATAAGAAGTGAGATGCAAACAAAACTTCGAATTTTAAACATTTCACCGCGACCGCTGTACGGCTTCCCTCTTTTTTCGATACTGTGACTGCATCGTACTAGTGTCTCGGTATAGTAAATAGTGTAATCAAGAGTTTAGTTAAAAATCGCAATATGGAAAAAAAGGTACGAAGAATGAGTTACATCATTGAGACCTCTGTCTATGCTCATTGCTCACACGTTAGCTGCGAAAGAACAATAGCACGTTAAAAATGTACTAAATGGTCGGCAGAGAGAACAACAGTCGCTTGGAATAGAACAGGGGATGAAGCATACTGAACACATAGAGCGATAGACACTGAACATACACGCACACACAATGAATGGGATGAATGAACGTGCGAAAATATCGAGAGATAGACGGAGAGCAGAAAAGAATTTGTTTCGAAACAAACAGAAGCAATCAAAAATTCAGTTCATCAGACTGATGGGTTTTTGTCAATCGGCAACGATTTTGATGTGATTGTGTTTGTCTGTGTGTGAAAGACAGAGAGATGCATTTGTTGTGATGAACCATTGACAAAAATATCATAACCGCATTTTCCATATTCCATCGAAAAACATTACGTAACCATTCTATTTGGTGCGTTCGCACACTCGCTCACACACTATGTGGCCTCAAAAATATATGAGAGAATAGTTTTGTTGATGATGTTTCGATGATGTGATTTTGTCGTGCACTCACACGCGTTCATTTTGATTGCTCATAAATTTGATGGTTTTTGGCGTTGCCATTTTGACAGTTTCAATAGCCCAGGCATAGTGCATTAAATTGCATTTTTCGCCGGAATTTCGGTCAAATCGCTAGAATCAGTTGACATATTTGAATGTGGTAAAATATTTTTTCAAAAACCAAACCATTTTTCCATGGATAAATTTGTAAGCCACTGGATGTTGGTTCCGATTTGTACTGAGCACCATTCATACTGAGGTACATTCGTCCTGTGTGTGTGTGCATGTGCTATTGTGGACGAAAGCAATGAATGTCAAAATGATCGAAAAATTACGAGCATCGAGACAAAAGGCTGAAATTACTGAATGAAAATGAGAGTGGAATATCATTGAATTGGACGGTTCCCCGTCATTCAGGAAAAAGTGCGCGCGCGTTCACTCTCTAACTAAAAATAATCATAATCGTAAAAATCAATGGCACGAAAAGAGCTATAATATTCGTTGAAATTTCAAACGTTTCGATCGAATTGGATTTTGTTTGCTGATGCTGTGGTTTTCAACCAGAAGTTTTTCTCTTTCATTGTTTTTTTTTCTTCGTTTTGCTTTGCACATTTTTCGGGTTAGTTTTTTTCCCGAGGAAATGCGAAAATTAAACCAAAAAAAAAGTAATAATGATGACTATTTTGGGAACGACGGTCGTTGTTTGGCTTGTGTTTGGGTTGTTTCAGCAAAGGCTCATGCACTTACCAATAACATTTAACCGACTGGTACATCATCAACATCGTATTGATTTGATGTGATTGCCGGAGAAATGAACTTGATGAGCTGATCGATTTTCACATCAGCGTGTGTTTTCTCTCTCTCTCTCTCTCTCTCTCGTCACTCGTCATTGTCTCTTCGTTCGTTTCGGCAAAGTGGTTACACTCCATTTCAATTGCACAACTTTATTGATGTTCAACGTCATTTTCGGGCTTTTTGCATCGTTATCCAAATCACCACACTGATTTCTTCTCACACTGGTGCCATTTGACTTGACGCAGCGTGTTTTATTTACGTTTCGAAGCAATCGATCGAAATCAATGCTCATTTGAACTGTTAATTTATGGCACTTTATGAATTTAGCCTTTTTAGAAAAATGCACACTTTTTGGCTTTTTGAATGTTTGTTGTTTGCTTGTTGATGTAACTTCAAGCGTTTTTCGATGAAAATATTATTGCTTTGTTCATGGCCATGAGAAGGAAGTGACACAAACAGAGACAGAGAGAGAGTAGGGTGTTGTGATAGACAATAATCATAATCGTAAATATGAATAATTTACAATAATTCCATCGAATTTTGATGGTCTTGCATATGCATGGGAAGGGAATCACGTGCAATTCGCATATTTTACCCAAAACAAAAAATCCCTCGGATTTTTATACAAAATTCTTTTTTTTTGTTCCAAGTAATTTACGATTTGAATGAGGTTTACCAAGTAATGGCGTTTATTCTATCGAAAAATCGTTCGAATCGTTGTTGTCACTCAATCACAATCAAACATAATTATTTGTTTATATTTATTGAATGTAATCGCTTGGAGACAATTGCATTACAATAAAGAATCCGTCATTTTGAGAAAATTTGGTTGAGACACAGAGACAGTGTGTCGTGATTATCCCTAATGCTACATGATTCTCGTGATTCGTTTCAAAATATTTAAATAAATCGATTTATTGAATAATTTAACAAATTACTTTATGCAAATGGATGCATCATGTGAGTCGAGTGACAGTGGCAATAGAAAATGCGGCAAACGAAACTTTCTCACAGCTCTCTCAGGTCGACACATTGGCTACGTCTTTTTATCGTCATCAAACAATCAATAACAATGTTAGTGATTGAAATTCAATAATGTGTAATTAATTGTGTGTATGTGTGTTCGGTTGCGATCGACAATTCCATTGGAATTAGATAAATGTTGATAATGATGGTTGTGTGTTGTTAAAATGTGCGTCATTTTTATGCACTTTGTAATAGAGAATCAATGTGGATGAAGCGACGAAGACGATTTTCTCACCGTAACTCACGCACGAATTCAATTTACATAAATGCATATGTAATATGAATTGTGGATGATGTGATAGCAACAGCAGATTTGTTGTTTTCTCTCTCTCTCTCTCTTTCGCTAGCATTCCGTGCCTTTAAGTTGACACATATGACTGCGATTGACAGGATTCTTCGATGTGTATGTTTTTATGCACCGCTTTGGCCACATTTTCACACATAACAAAAAAATAACATCAACAACAACAACAACGATTCACTGACAGAGCGAATGTAAACATTGTCGGTAGCAAATGAGCTCTGCTAGACGATGAGCTACGAAAATATACTATGTATCGTTAATCGTTTGTGTTCATAAAATCAAATTGAAATTCATCATCGGATACACACAAACACACACACACACACAATAAATGCGGTGCGCCTTCGTACAAGACATGAATAACAAATAGACTGAATGTGAACACTTTGTGTGTTTGTTTTTGCTAGAGAGGATCAAGCGAAGCAACATATATCCAGAATATACACACATTACGGTTGCACACACCGCATTCAATTGCGTGCTATTTGCGCTGAAATTCAGAGTACAACAGAAAAAAAACAACAACGACGGCACACACATAAGCACCGAATGAAAACGACTAAACATGATACAAACAATATGTTTATTTGCTATTGTCTTGATTGGTGTACAATACATATATTTTTTGTGTGTATCGATATGATGCACAATGTTGATGGCATTTCAATTACAAATCGAAACATGATTTCGTACATGCCACTGCAAATAAAAACACTTTAATCAACGCCGTAATAAATGTGTGAATGGAAATACGAATTTCAATGAGCGAAATAGCGACGCGGTTTTTGTTTGTTTGTTGAAAATCATCATTGAAAAATAAAAATAAAATAAGAGGTAATTTTGATTTAAACGCTTTTTAACATTTATTCAATCAACATTTTCATGTAATTTTAATTAAGATTATTTCATAAAAAATTCAATCAGTTGAAATTTGATTCTTTTTTGCTCCAATTCAAACGATTTAATTAGAATTTTAGTACGATCTGGTTAAATCTTCGTTGTCATTAATCCTACTTCGTTTGAATTTGCACAGGTTTAATCGTTATCGAACTACTTTCGTCCTAAGCCTTACTACTCTCTTGAATCCGGCAGACAATTTTTCCAAAGTCAAATCTTCCTTTAAATTTTCTACATTCTCGAACAAGATTCATCTAAAAAGAAAGCAGGAACATTTATTGGATCGTAATATGCCCCGGAAAGAAGTGAGCAATTCCTCTTGAATTTGCATCCTCTCAATCGTCACACTCGTTTAAAATAAGTCACATTCAATAGCTCATTCTCATCAATCAACCACTTTAGCATTGTCCAACATGCGTTCGTTGTTTATTCATTGTTGCATCTGCATTGAATGTAATGAATATTGAATAAGGTGATAACGAATAGAAAAAAAAAATTCTCGAGTAAAAAAACAATGGGGTAGAATTCGGCATATTCTTGCGTTTGTACAATGTACATTGTAACAACACCTTGGTAGGGAAATTACGTATTAACAAATGCACCAGCACCAGAATCAACCCTGAATTTGTGAAAAAACCGCGTCCGATCAATCAGCGCCTGTGTTTTGTTTGGCTTTCATAAATTCGAATAAATCATGTAAACATATATGCAAAACAGACGCCGAAAAAATCATGTTCATCGATGAAGATAGCAGTGGTTGTTCGCATCAACTTGCTCAAGTGAAACGAACCCAGGAACATCGCTGTTAATTGTCGCACGGATGTGATTTTTATTTATTTTCCATATTATGCATTTTTATAGAATTATGAACAACCGTTCGTACGAAATGACGATTTAAATAGTTTGTTGTGAAGATGGATTACGCGATTCGACGATTAAACGTGACGAAACATTTCATTCCAGTTCGGTGAGAACCATCGTTTTAACTCAATTTTTAAAGTTAATATTCTTTTGCTTATTTAGGGACTTTTATGATGTATCAAGATAAACATTGGAAAATCGCTTCAATAACACCGATTTGTCGAACATTTATGAACACTTTCAACGGAAATCGGCTCAAAATCTCATGAGAAAATAAATAAAAACCATGCTGATTTGATCAATTCGTTCGTTGCATACCATGAAAAACGTTGGCACAAGTAGAGCTATTGTTTTCTCATCGAAGACTGTGGATAAGAATAGCCGAATTCTCAATTGAAAAACTACCTCCTGTGCGCTGACTGACGACAGTGCAACGGACACAGCGGCTTCTTTGCCTCAAACAATATAAAAATAGCAACAACAATAACAATAACAACAATAAAAATACAATTTCATGTTCTATTTGTCACGCGTGTAACGTTTTTGTTCAGAAGTTGTTTACATCGAAAACTTTGTGTTCGTCGACAACTCGGCAATTCGCCAAAGGAAGGAATGAAAAAAAAAGAGAAATGAATATGGCAATTGGATTTGATCGAGAAAGTCTGTTTGAGAGCGAAGGAGCGGGCGCGCGCGCGAAAATATGGTCGGAATCATGCCTCTGGGAATCGTTTATTAACCTATTATACAATTCTAAATATGCACCGCACACACACCGATGAGAAAGTGTATGTGAGAGCGTTAAATGTAAGTTTAAATTTCAACAAATTATATGGAAAATGTCGAAATGAGAGTCATTTATTGTAGTGACTCGTCCTAATTGAAAGCCATTTTAAATGCATGTTAACGGGCAAAATTGCGTATATTTCTGTCCCATTCACACCCAAAATACATATTCCAATAAAAATCAATTTCGAATGAACTGAACCAATTTTTCTGGGTTGCGTGTGGTTCGGTCGAACAATGAACAAGTTTTGGTGCTAAAAAAAACCCCGACAGCAATAATTCATTTTTTGGGCTTCCAACAAACGTTTGTTTACACGGAATCTCGTGTTTTTTGATTGCCATGAATGGAAGCTGCAGCACAAGTTCATTCACAGTTGCCGAGCTGCACACGGCAAATAAATATGCTGAAATATAGAAATTAAACAGACAATAGCCGAAGTAAAAGGGAAATGAAAAGTGTTCTATTGAAATGTTGTTTATGCGACTAAATGCAACAATAATAACAACACATACACACACACACAAATAGCACTGTTTGATGTCAATGGAGAGCAACAGAGCAAGAGTGGCCCAGCAGAGACGCTGAAATTGGTCGTGTGCTTTGGGTTTTTGTTTGTATTGTTAAATGGTAAAACATATTGAAATTAATTTAAATTAGGGTATTGAGATGAAAGGAATTGTGTACAATTCAGTTTTTTTTCGACGCTATTTGCAAAGCTACTTCCCATGTCGAATCGGGTTCGCGTTCTGGCGGTTTTTTTGCTGTTGTTGTTGTTGTTAACAGCTCAGCGGTGCACAAAGTGAAAGAATAAAAACGCATTTGTGTTTCGATTATAAGTTTGAGTCACAGCGAAGCGTTTGGTCACTCATGTAGGTGGGCCGCCTTCTGTGGGAGAAGAACAACAGTTTGCAAAACCATTTGCTTTTTATTCCAGTTTTTTTTTTCTCATTTTACTTCAATTTCAATCGCTGAATGGCGTTTTTTTTTCTCAAATCGCCACTCGTCGGTCGTTTTATCCGCCACACAGTCACACCTCAGGCCATCATCCCCAAAATGAGGATTCATAAAAAGGACCATTGAAATGGAATTGCCGCACATAAAATATCAATCAATCCAAATGGAACTTAATTTAATTATTTTGTTCATTGTTGTCGTCGTCGTGTGCACATTTTTGCGCGTCCCGGCCAAATTCAGTCCCTGACAATTCTCGAATGATTTTTTTTTGTTCGTTGTCATTCGAAAATATTTTCATTTTCCAATTAATGTGGGGGCAACAATGTTGAGCGAATCGTCAAAATCAACCAACGTACCCATTGCATTGAACCTAAAGTGATTGAATAATCAATTAACATGAACGAAAACCCAAACGAAAAATCAACCAAAAAACCCGAGAAAGACACACGGAAAAACCAATTCCAATTTTAATTTCATGCAAATCATTTTAACGAAAGTCTAATAAAATGAAGTTGCTAAAACAAATTGGTCATCTGCGATTTGCTGTTGGTGGAGGCTTTGATGCGTGTACGTTCCACGATTGAATCACAATCTACTTTACATACATATTAAATTGCATTCGGTTGGTTCGACCAGTCCAGACTAGACCATGTTTTTTTTTTCAATGGAGATTTTCCATTTGTGTTCCACCATCCCAGAATGGTGTCTCTAACGGTATTTTTTGTTGTTGTTGTTCACCCATTTCACTCTTCAGTTCCCAATTCAAGATAATTGCAAGCAATTTTCACAAATTTGTAATGTCGATGTTTTTGCGGTGCGACTTGCAAACCATTGCCACTGGTTTAGAAAACCATTACCGATAAACATACGTGCTGAAGAGACGTGAGACCACTTTGGGCACATTTATTCCATTTGTTGTTGCAATGTTCATATGTTCAACCCCATTGGCATGGTCTTAGTAATACATTGTTTCGGTTATTCGGTGACTTTGTTTCGAATCGAAGTGAAATTTCACTGCAACTGAAACCGATTTCACACATTGTTCAAACGTTGAAGACAAGTGAAACGAACTCCACCAATTCAAACCAGAAACTTTGAATGACTTCGAAAACACACACACACACTCACAATATACAATTGTTTAATAAAATTATCAACACAATGTTGTTGAATGGTGAATGCATTCAGCATTCATAAATGAATTGGCTTTCAGCACGACAACCAAAATCTCTCGTTTGGTTTATTGGTGTTGGCTTCCGAACATCTCTTCAACTGAATGTAAGGATTCGTGGAAAATAACATTATTTCGATTCACTATCAATTGCCCCAAAATGAATTACTCGGTATTTATTTGCCGAGCAAAAACTTATGGTTTTAGATCGAATTTACAACTGAACTTACTTACGTTTCAAATTCTATTTCGGTTTTGCATTTTCGGGAAATGGAATTATCTTGTTGTTGATTGTTTAGAGCTGATTTGAGAATGAGTTTTAGAAATTGAGAAAAATTAGTGCTACTCAATTCCTTCAAAATGGTTTATTTTGTCTATTTTCTGTTAGTTGCATCATACACATCGAAATATACTTTGTATCAATCTTCGATGCGTTCATTAATTTTCCAAATCTTTCGATTGTTTGGCAAACTCAAATGCTCTGTATTCTTCCTATCAGCTTTAAACATAAATTTTATTGATTAAATGTTCACCAATTCATTTGTTGCAAATTCATGTGAGGCCTTCTCTCTGAACCGGTGCTTTGCAATCATCATTTCACCGAATCTCAACTGCAAAATCGTCCAAATTTACGAGTATTTTTTTATCTTAATTTCCCCAATTCGCTACAGATAATAACCGGCTGCAGTTTTGATCAGAAAATTAAAAAAAGGGCCAAATTTGGCGGCTTTTTATTTGGAAGATTGTATGCAAATGAAATCGAAGCGATAAAATACAACAAAATTGTGCTGATACTCTAACCAGTTAACCACTGAACACGTGAGTCATAAACATTTCGTTTTTATGTGGTAGTCACATTTAAATCGAGTGTTCGCTTTACGAACATATTCCCGGGTTCGAGTGATAAAGTCAAAACATTTTGCTGATTTCCACACACACACAACTCTGATTGAAATTGAAGCGTGTAATAATACGATTTGTATTGTTGAAATGACAACGCCTCTACGGTGTGTATTTTGCATGGGTTCAACTTATGATGCAATTCCCTACAGCATACAGAAATTACTGACACAACTGTTTGATGGCTGGTTATTATCGAGCGTCGGATCAGTCAAATAACTCGTGCATTTTTATTGATATATCAATAAAAATCAGTCACAGCATACAAAGGAAGTGTATAAAATTCAATGAAATTCTTGTGACAAAACGTATATGCAAATCACCATCGCCCGAGAAAAAAAGGATATGAGTGCGGCTGGTGCACATTTTGCAGTGAGAGAAACACAATCAAAATGAAAAAACCCCCAAATTATTTGACACATTCTGGTTTTTAGTGTTATTTATGATTTTTCAATTTCACCAAATTACCAAGAAAACACTTGCAAGTGCGAAAGCATTGCATGCAGTTTATTGAATGGACTCTTTTTTTTGGGTTGAATACAAAGCTCGTTGGCATGCAAAAGAGTCTCATTTGGACATGGATGAGACTCTTATTTGCAAAACATCATTTTAGCATTTTGAATGGCCGTCAACAAATACAATTACATTCATATGATTTTCACACTTTTTCAGAGGGAGAATTTCAATTTGGTTGGCGATACGATGCGCGATTGTCTTTTGTTCGTAAAATGCCAGGAAAATGGTCCATCATTTTGAATAAGCGACAAAACTGACTAAAATCGAGATTTTCGACTCGAATTTTGCACATTTAATTTTATCAAATTGATTTTCGATCTTTATCAGGTTCGGCTTAGATTTGTTTAATTTCGCTAACTATATATTTTGAGTCTTTTGTCTTAAATTTCTAAACAATTTCAATGCAAATACAAACTAACATAAATTTATGAATGCTTGAATGCGAAGTCTTATTGCACTAAGTAATTGAATTTCAGGCTATTAAAGGCTTAAATTTGTTGCTCAACATTCGCAACAGAGAATGGGTTTGGTGCGGGAGTGTGAAGTGGCTTCAGCAATTTTGAAAATGCAGAGAATAGTTAATTCCCGTTCGACTGTTCAGTTATTTTGATGAATAGAAACATAATCAGATGGATACGAATTTGAGCTCTTAATCGTGTTAATAATGTTACGCTGGCCACTTATTTTATCTATATAATTCTACACACACACACACACACACACACATTCACACAGCAAATACACCTGGCTGATGCGTTGTGTGGTTTCTAAATTGATGCAATGGACAAATGGAATATTCTATTTAGATATTGTTCATTCTTATTTGAATGAGTGAGCATTTAAATTCCGATTCGTGTATGCAAACTAATTTATTATTATATCGGTCGAGAGATACAATTTAACGATATTGATGCTAATCAAAAAGATATGATGCAGCACGTACCTTATTATCTGTTCAAATAAGGATTTGTTCGCATGATTGATCCCAATCAAGTTTTTTTTTCCAAGTTTCATACTCTTTTGAATTGATGCTTTGCAAATTGTTTATTTTATAAACTATGGTTAAGAACATTTCAATTTAATTAGGGAATTCGATTTCCACAAATTCATTGTGGAATTGTGTTTTGCTTGATTAACCAATATTGCGAGTCATCAAGAGTCTCATAAAAGCGAAAATGATCTGACCGCTCTAAGATACGACTCGATTCGCTTGTGCTTTAGTGATTGTACGAGTCGGGTCACTTTAAGTTGAAGGAAGTAATTACTTATTTAAATAATCCATAAGACCCCCGAGGCTCTCGTATCGACATAGAACTGAATAGCTCCTATAACATTTTTGAAAAAGTTAAAATGTTTACATAGTTTTTACTAAGGAAGGAAGTTGATTTGGCTCAAGCTCTAAATTTCGTTGACTGAAAAACATGTTTGAAGTTTCTGTGGAGGCAGACGTGAGCTAATCAAAATGCGTTTTTTATGTCATATTTTCCGTATTAATCTGCCAAGCGTTGATGCCCATCGTCCAAATAAATATTATATTTGAATGTTGAGTATTAATTTCAATGTAATCGCCAATTAGAAGCTCAACGATACAACGTTGCGATGTAATCGAATGCATTAAATGAAAATGGCTGGTTAAAATTCGTGATTATTTTGAGTAAATCCGTATTTAATTGGAATAAGCCATCAATCGAAATGGTTGTGTCCGTACAAATTGGTCAATAAAGCGTTTCGATTTGATCGTTTTGATTCGTTTGATTTCAATCCGATGATTTCTATGCCAATGCTTTTTATTGGACCATTCTCGCTCGGAAATTCATAAATCGAACGCAAAACATTGGAAACATGAGCTATCAACATCCAAATCATAAACATTAATTTGCCGTGTTAAATACGGAAAAAAGTGCCATAAATGTGAGCATTTGAAAGCGATATTAATACATTGTTAGTGGTCGTTAATCGATTGCTATTAAAATCATGGCATTGCACTCTTTGCCGCTAAAATCGAATGAATCCAAATAAAAAGTATTCGGAAAACTAGTCAAAGTCACGGATAAATGTATCAAATCATAAAAAAAGAGTGCATAAGTAGATGCAATGAAGAGTTGGCCATAAGTTGATTGAACTGTGTTGTGATTTCAACCCAGGCGAAGCATGCGGAAATAATTTCTAGTCATAAAATCAATGAAGTTGTAATTTTTTTTTTGCAGCAGCAAAAATGAACCATTTCTGGCTTTTTATCGTCAAAATCGCCGTTGTCCGTGCAACAAAGTACGAATTTATGACGAATCCTCATTGGGGATTGTGAACATGCATCATGGCTTAGGGAGTTGCTATTATGATGCTGGCAATACATTAATTTCTGTTAGTTTTTTATTCACTTTGCATCATTGTCAAGATCGTGGACGCATTTCATGACACTTTTTCTGTTCACGTCACACACTGATAAATCACATTCGGTGTAAAGAGCACACGCGTTCAATACAATAAAATCGAGCAGTGTTTTTTCTCACTCTCTCTCGATATTTAATGCTTTTGATTCACAAAAACACAGCAATTTATTGTATTTGCCTCGGTTAAAATGTGAGTATTTGCAACAGCCATTTGATATGATGTTGTTTGATTCGTTGGATGTTAAAGTTGTCAAAGGGAGCATACCAAAAAAAACAAAACAAAAAGCCATAAAAAGTGCACAAACCGACAGTAAATCGAGATTGCAACGATATCAACTCACTTCAAATACTTAATAATAATAAGTTTCGGCCATTAAACTTTCGAGACTAGAATGTGAACAAGAAACAATGCAATCCACTCATAACTCGAATGGCATTTATGGTTTCATTGGAGCCGCATGCTCAATCGACATCAAAGTGAAATAAAAAAATGCATCTCGCTTAAAGCCGAATCTCCTTTGACAACGCCATGGCTGCTAATGTGATTGAATTGCGTGAATATTTTCTGTCCAGAAAGAGCTAGTGATCCGAAGAGATTAGAGAGCAAAAGCGATACGAGACAACCGTATAAAAGGCCTGTAAAATCTTTCATGTCCGGCAATTTGGCTGGAGTGGATATGATTCACCGTACAATTTATATGGCAGTCAGTTGATCTCGCTTGATTTCTTGCAACCCTTTTAGCATTTAGCAAAGTGCCGCTTTGTTGACAGCCTTTGAAAAAAATCGCCTCCACTTTTTTTTTAATTACAAAAAGGTTTGGCAGTAGCCAGTGCCATTCATTGAAATGAATGGCACGAAAGAAAAAAAACTGTCCCCTCGAGTGCATTTGTGCATCAAAAAAAGGAATATGACAATGTGGCCAACGTTGCGTGCGAAAAGTTCAAATTCCTCTAAATCCATGCATTTTAAAATAATTAAATTTGAAAACGGGGAATATTGCAGTTGGGCCTCTCTACTCTCTCTCTCTTCGATACGTGAACTGGGTATGCGATGGCTGGGCTATGTACGCGGAGTCGGGAATTTTCTCATTAATTGTAGTTTTGCCTGACAGCATCATTTCGATCCGTTCACCAAACAATGCGAAATTACTTACTCTCATTTCACTCGGGCATATTGACATTTGGGTAATTTATGTGCGTTTCGGATTGAGCAGCGACTAGTGTGAGTGGTCGAGCACAACCCTTCTATCGGCTTGCCAAAGTTGCATTGATAAAAAGCGCATAAATATCTAACCCCAAACAAGCCACACATATTGCACTTATGCGCTCAAACTGGACCGAAGTGGAATGTCGACTTCATATTTCCGCCGCGTACAAACGAAATACAAAATGCATTTTCGCTCAATACTCTTTCAATTCGAAATCGGTGAAACAATAGAAGTGCATTTATAATCAAAGTCTCGTGTAGAGAAGGCGATTGTGCATTGTTAAAGTGATGAAAACATATCCTATAAATTTAAATATTGTTTAATCCCCGAAGCTGTCCGGGGGATGGAGATGGAGAGAGAGAGAGAGAGTGATGGAAAGTGGTCGATTCAAGAATAAAGTAGAAAAAACAACACATTCGAATCGGGTGAATCGAACAAATCTGGCTTCTATTAAGTCAACCGGTGACCAATGTAATCAACATTGTTCTGCATATGTCCAAACACTAATTAAAAATCCAACACCAATAATCTCTTTTGCATTCGATCCCCCAGCGACAACAATGACACACACGCGAGCGAGCGAGAGAGAGATAGAGGGAGAGAGAGAGCGAAGAGACAACCGCCGTGATGACGTTTGCTGCCTCAAACCCATTTTAATATAGCAATTTGCAAAAACACATAAGCGACAATATTGTTGTTGCCCGAAAAAAAAACCTGAAACACACACAACAAAAAGAACTTTGCACGCATTTGCAAAGAGAGAGAGAGAGAGAGAGAAATGACACACACGCAAAAACGTTGCATATGTGCAATTGATTGAAAATGCAATTGCTGTTGCATTTGGTGAAACGTGTGTGCAAAAGGGTTTTTATTCCATCGATGGTTAAAATATGGACGCGTTTAAAATGCATTGATGGCCATAAGTAGAAGGAATTAATAGGGATAAAAGTAAAACCCCATTCGCTTTGGTCAACATATTAAAAATGTACGAAATTTCATGTTGGGCTCGGGGGGAATTGATGCAGTTGCCGTTGCCGTTGACTTCGATATTCGACGGTGTTACAAACAGCCGGCATGTTATTGCATTGACTGAGCTGTGTCGAGAAATGAAATGCAAAATGCAAAATGCTTTACAACAATGTGTCTAAATTTCGTTAGCATCATTCATGCGAGCTGAAATCCAATCAAACAATGGAACCCGGTGAATTGGACTCTTGAAATTGCATGAGATACGATTTTGTGTGTGTGCAATTTATAAAATGCACTTTTAGCCTAACCATTCAACACAATCGAACACACTGTGATTTGTGTGTGTGTAATGCACGCATGGTGTTTACATTGTGTATTAGAAGTAACACGAAATTACGGTTTCCGAAGTGAATCCGCAACATGTGAAAGAATTTTCGATTGACTGTGTTGAGAGTTGGGTGAGTGCCGATTGCACCCATTCGCGGACGCATCAAGCACTCTCATCACTCAACCCAATCGATATCATTCGATGTGAATGCATAAAAGGCACCAAACCCAATAAATGATTATGCATATTTCCTGCAGCAATATTTAATTTAAATTGCAATCCATTTAAAATTTTGTAATAAACTGTCCATAAATGTGATACGGCTTTGGTGTGTGAGGGAGAGAGAGAGAGAGAGAGCGGGACATTTTTGCCAGGTTCTGAATCCATTTGATTTGACCAATACATATATGCAATTGATGAGTTTTGCATTCCTGCAGAGCTTGGGCTCACCATTCCATCGTCAGTGACTAGAATGCACCATAAATATTCATAATAAAATGCACACACCGAGAGGAGAGATGATATGGAATACTTTGTTTGTGATTGATTTTGAAATTGTGTATTAGGAGTGATTTGCATGACAGCGCAGAGATAGTGACGGAAAGAGAGCGTTTGTGATGGGTGGCCGAGCATCTCTGCGTTTTAATCAAAAACACTAATACCATCTGACATGGCATTCGGTAGACGGGGTGAGCTCGTCCATTCAATCGATATAGATTACAATTTATTCAATTTTGGTGCGATATGCACTGATATTTTTCGCTCGACAACACGATTTGACGGATTGATGCGTTCCGACGGAAATTAATTGGTTTCAATTGCAAATATCCCATCAGATGCGATCGAAATCGAAGCCCCGGGTATGGATGAGGAGAGTGATTTACCGGTTATTCAGGGTACTGCCCCGTTGAAATTCGATGAAATCCCAATTTATATTTGGTTAATTTTTAGCATCTTGTTCTCGTGAGTAAAAGACTTTCTAGTAAAACTCAACATCATGAATCATGGTTGGTGAGATGCGACTCCCGACGACTGAGAATCCACAATGACGTCGAGAAAACTCGCTGTTCTTGCAGAACTTGCTGGGTTGACAACCCATTCAGTGAATGGCATTCACCAATAGTGCTATGCAACATCATTGCCATCAAAACTCATAAAAAATCGTTGTCCCTTGAGTCAAAGAAGATGAAGAATGCCAACGCAAAATGATAAAATGAATCTGTTTCCGTAACATATGAACGAGAATACATAATATGCATTACCATAGGAAGTGTGCAATCGATAATCATCTTTTTGTCATTGATTCCAATTTCTCATTTTATGTGTTGAAAGAACATATTTTTTGTGTTAGATTAAAAGAAACAAAAAAATGGTTGTATGCAAGCGAATAAAAAACGAGTCCAAATTTATTCACAGTTTGTAATCCATTTTGGCTGTGCGATAAGCTAAGGAAGCGGTTTTTCAAAACCGGATCACTGTTGATCCTTGGCTACTTGATGTATCTCTTGCATGCTGTAAAACATCTAAAATGGATTCACGGTGATAGATGGCAAGTGATGTCGTAAAATCGCTTAAAATTTTTCCACGAAAATCCAACAAAGCAACGATATGCTTCGATTTTATTGCTTCCGCGTTTCGCAAATGCATACAATCTATTTGAACGATACATCTCTCTCTCTCTCGTGTGCTCTTGCAATTGTTCAATTTTTGGCAACATGCAGAATGATTTCACATGAAGAGTGAAGCAAAAGCTATAAGCACATGAGCGATTGCAGAAGACATAAAAAATCGTAAAAAATTGATCAAAAAAAAAAATCGACGAAAAACGAGCACCATAAAGTTTATGAGCTTTGAAAACATTATACATGTGCCTCGCATTTCTTTTTCTCGGTCTCTGTTGGTTGTGTTGCGGAGAGTGTCTTTTTTCTATGTCGTCGCTGCTATTGACCGGGATAAATTTATAGTATTTCACATAGTCGGGCATGGCGCGGTCTCGGCAGCGATGTGCCATAAAGTCACAGACACTTCGTTCCAATGGAACGATTTCATTCACTCCACAGCATAAACACACATTTCATTTAAGGAAAATAAATTTCGGTGTTGCTTTATGCTAAATGACACTGGCTCGATTCCCAATGCAGCTTTTGATTTAGAACTTGTATGAATATCGAATTCATGTACAATTTTTTTTTTGGTTGTGATGTAGAAGAATAAAAATTTGTGTGTGTTCAGTGTTCATCGTTGAATCTATCAACATCATCGAACGATGAAATTCCATATTTTCCTATGAATTCGTTCAATTTCGTTTGCATGTTTGTCGACTGCACATCTCTTTTTACACCCCCTTTGTCAATCGAACCGTTGTGATTTAATGCCAAATTTTATGCGTTTCCTCAGCTACCGTTTGATTTTGACTCTATCGAAACATTAGGGGACTGCCAAACGAAGAGCCAATAATATTTATCAACTGATTATTATCTTCATATTGTTGAAGTATGAAAATAAAATTTGGCAGCCAAATAAAAAATAAACAAAAACCCAAATCCTCATTGTTGTTTTCTTTGTATTATTTTTGGTTTTTTCAGAAACAAACGAAAAACCAAATCGATAAAAAAGAATCCACCGTGTTTATGATGTATGCACACAAAGGGCGATTATGTTTATTTTCGGGCAACTACCGAAAATGACACACACACACACACGCACACAAAGCCAAATAATATTGAAAATGCCATAATGCTACCGAATATTTCATCGCCCAGATTTGGTTTTTATTTGCATTTATTGTTGATAGCATTTGCCATCGACTCGATCGAGCAAAGAAGCATAAAAACTGATTTTCATTTCCGAATAAACAAGACGCTTGCATTATTATGTTTGTGAAGTAAAAATGCAATCTTCGAAATGTGAATACATTGAGATGCTTACAATCTCAACAAAAGTCCCGAAACTCCAAAAATCGGAGGTAATTAAATTTTTTACGATACGATTTCGGCCCATATTCCTGTTTTTTTTTTTCTTTCTCTCTCGCTGCTTTTATCGACGTTTATAAAATAGGCAGTAAGTTGCCACATAACATATGATATGTTCGTTTTCATTTAATAACATGTCAAACCAAGCTGTCACAGCGCCACTGCCACACATCGGCCCATCTGATTTTCAAGAATGGACAGAAGATTACACTTATTCTTCGGTTTTAGTGTTCATAAAGTGGCTCTAAATTGATCGAGAAATGAAAAAGCAGAGAGAGAGAGAGAGAAAAATCGGAGTTGTGTTTGTGGGAAGCAAAGATGGTCGTCATAGGATGGTTCATCAGTGATTTGGGTTACAGTGGTTAATCACATCACACAGCCACTAGATCATAAATGATAAAAGTTTTCGAATAAAATGTATGATTTTTTGTTTGGTTTTGAAAAAGTCAACAATCGAATAAAAATCTTTGATTTCCGGCTCACAAAAATTCCCACACTCACAATGCTCATAAGTTCATAAGATGGCTTTTTCGTCGCCCGAAAAACGGATTTGTTTTTTTTTTTCATCTTCGGTAATGCTCCGGCTGGCGCTAATAGCATTAAATAGTTTGTTCGTCATACCGAAGATACCGCAAAATCCATTAATAAATTGTTGAAATAACGAGCATTCAACACTCATTCAGTGATTCATCCAAAATTGAGTGCTCAATCGTCGTTTCTCATTCGAAGGAATTCGAGTGGTGCCGTTAAATCCAAGAAAATTGCTACTGCGGTAGTCCATTGCCGACCATAATGTGAATATTTATTGCAAATTGCGTCACTTCTGTAAATGTATTCGTAAATTGAAAGAGAGACAGAGACCAAACGAGAAAAAAAAAGATTGAGACACAACACAAAAATCCATTCCAACTACATTTTTCTCCGAAGAATGTTCGACGCCAAAAAAAAAACACTCACATCTTCAACATTGAAAATGTAGAAAGGATGAACATAGCCACATACTGTGCATTACACAGCCATTAAAACTAGTCAACAAAGACATTAAATTGAGTTGAAAAACATTTACGAATAAAAAAAGACACACACACCATTTGAATATGACCGAAAGCGGACCGTGTTTTACGCGTCGCGTATCTTCGTATCGTCTCAATCGTTTCTATTTTTTGTCTGTGTGCCATTTGAATTACCTTAAAAAACAATATAAATTTATAGAATGCTTTCGAAAAGCATTTCCGAATGGAATCGGTTGGTTATTTTTTCAGCATGTGGATTGAATTTTAGGAGAGGAGAATGTCGTAACGACATTATCGTTAGATTGGTGGACATTGTTCGCACTACATTTCAGTTTTCGATATCATCACTAAACGTGTCTTAGATTTGATACTTTAAATTGAAGTATCCCATTGCCGTAATGGCAATGCCATCGGAATCTAAGCCACGGGAACGAGGAAAAAAACTGGCTGAGAAAAAAAGCAGTGTCACTTTGAAAATTGTTCTGGTTGAGGAAAAGTGAAAATGGTTTAAAGTAATTGATGCAAATGGCTTCGCCTTAATGGGACTTTATGTTCATCGGTGGTGCCTAAATGTGTTTCATTTGGCATCTTAAATGGTGTGTGCTAAAAAATATTGAACCCGGACACATATTTTCTTCACATTCACACAAAACGTAAATGGTTTGCTTTGATGATGGTCGAAACATGACCGCGGCAATTTGTTTTTGTTTCGTGTGGCAATTTCAAATGCATTTTCCATCTACAAATTGAAATTGTTAGACAATTGTCGGCTCAAAGGGTTGAATATTGCCGATTGAAAACGGCCAAGAAGTATATCAACCCTTTAAGAATATTGGCAGAGAACAAAACAAAAAAAAAAACAACCAAACAAACTGAGAAAGTAACATAAATAAAGACATTAAAGTATTTCTTTCGATAAATTTCTTCCTGGGCGTCGAAATGTTCATTGAACGTCTCATGGCCTCATACTCGGGGGGTCAGTAACAATTGCTTTGAATTTGTACAGGATACAGAAACAAAGGCATTTATTTACACATGGATTGTTCATTCTTCAGCTTCCGGACATTTGAATTGGCATTAGATGTGCCATTGGGTTTTGCAGGTAGTTGAAAACCATCATTACGTGTAATCAAGCCCAGTAACCCTTTTCATAAGAATCGTTAATATACTTAAATATGCACGAACGTTGAGCACATTCATGTTCTTTTTTTTCTTCTATTGAATTGTGTTTTAAATACCACTTTTATGCCATGGAACAATGTCAGCGCATAATATTTTGTCATTTTATTTATGACCGGACAAATAAAAACATGCCACGGCTAATAAATAGGACTTCTTTTGGTTGGTCATATTCGTTTTCAATCTTCACACACTGTCACCGCTGAATAACAATGGTTATTAATTCGCTCAACTCGATTCTAGTTAGTAATTGTGGTCGACAACCATCAACTCTCGAAACGTTGAGATGACAAACCTATCACCACTCACCAAATGACAGTGCCAACCAACTGCGATTTTAATGAACCATCGTTAAAATGAATATTAATTTTCACTACACTGACGACGTACAAAAGAACAACACGACAAAAAAAAGGTTCATTGTTCTTGCGACAATCGGGTGGTCGAAAGGGTTTAAGCAATCACATTAAATCAAATGGTCTGTAACAAGGTTCTTTCCATGTTTTAAATGATTTCTTAAATCAAATCACATTACACATCAAATCCTTTTTAACTTAGTACTTCAGATCGTTAGAAACCGTTGCAAACAGTTCCTTGTTAAGTCTAAACTAAATTCCAAGGTACAAACGACGAATCTCAAACGAATCAATGAGACAAAATTATTGCACTCGGTTTATTCAAATGATATTTGAATCAAATCCGATATTCATGATACTAAATTTGATCATAAATTTCAGGGATGAACCGAATTTTATCTGATTTAAAATCATTTATTGCATTTTAAGACCAAATATCAAAGCAGGAAGAGCAGATCAACTCGAAACATTTCATGAATCTTCGAAAAGATTTATAGTTCATCAATTTGGATTACGGCAGCTATTAAATCATTTTTTTTTTCTTCTGGAGTGCACAGAGTATTTGGAATGTTTATCGGGTAGAGAATGATCGGCTCTTCTTGCTCTCATGTGAGCAAAGTAAATAAATTTTAACCACTTAATGGATGCTCAAGTGGTTTGAAATGACAATTCTCGTTTTTAAATTTATTTGTGACATCATCCCGCCAAAAACCAGTCATTCATTTTTACCAATAAAAATTATTATAACGTTTAAGCATCTCATTCAGGATAAAACCATTCATCTAAATTCAAATGTTAGACACCGAAAAAAAATGTTCCCATTGAAAGGTCGCAGCATTTAGTTCATATACGGTGAAAAAAATGCATTTTATAACTATTTAAGACGTCGATTTGAATTTGACTAACGTTTATGGAAATTCGAATGCATTTTTTTCTGTCTCTCCTCAGCCAACAATAAAAACTGAAGTGGGAAAATGAAAAACTGTGTGTGACACGATGCTTGAGTTAGTGTTGCTGTGATTTACATTCATCAGTTTCAACGCCATCCATAAAGGTTTCAATTCAACATTTTTTAAAGGCTTTTGCTTTTTTTCTCTCTAATCCATAAAATCGGATTTGGCTTTGCATTTTCAATCGTACTTTGCTATTTTTATCGTGCATTTTGCCTTAATGTGACAGTTTAACTCATAAAATTTAAAAAAATAAACGACTTTAACTGGTTCAAATCGAAACAGTCACATCATAAGAGCATTTTTATATTCGACGCACTTTCAACAAAGACACTTCCAGATGCGAATTAATATGTATTTCAAACACTCATATTCAACGGAATACAAAAATAGACTCAATGACATGATGAGGCGCAGCTCTTTAATTTAGGCCATCTCCCGCAAATTCAGCAGGAATGTTGTTTTGATGGATTTTACTGTCATTTGAACTCGTGTTTGCATTTTTTTTTTGTTCCCTGTATCGCTGTTGCCTTTCGTATGACAAGCGTGCACTTCATGTGCCGTTCGAATAGAAGCATATTGTTTCGTTACAAGCGAAAGGCGTTCAATGTGTTTGATGCTATTCAACCATTGAATCCAGTATAAAGAGATGAAATGCCAACAACAAAAAAATCACTATTTTATTCGGTATTAATACTTGTATCACACGTCACCATCAGAGTTGACAAGCGTTAATGAACAATTGCACGATCTAATTTGTGTTTCTGGGTGTTACTGTGGTTTCACTGATTTCTATGTAAATATGTCCAAAACAATAATATTTTTGGTGATGTTTGTTTCAATCTTCGGTGGATCGTTGATTTGTTCTTTCCTTCGTTCTGTTTGATGCGAGTGTCTCCTCTTTTGTTGAATTGTGTGTGTGTGTGCATGCTCCTTTCAAGTACCTTTCAAAAACTGGATTCAAACTTCAAGGGCTTCACGTAAAAACAAATCTCGACAACAGCAACAAAAAAATTAATCAAATATTTCGAATTTGTTTAGTGGAAAATCATTTCATCGCGTATGTCACTGTCTTTCGGTTATAGTTCATGTTAACGACACGTGACATGTGCATTTTTGTGTAAACATTGAAGAGATGGAATCAACGAGAAAAAAAGGCGAGTTGAAAATGTTGTCGACTAATTTTAATGTTTCAATATTTGTTTTTCGAATGCACACACACACTTTTTATTTGGTCTATTTGTCTTAAAAATATTGTCATCGACCAAAAAAACCAAATAAATAGAAAGTCAAACGGTTTTATTTTTGGGCAGTTAAATGATGGTATTTATGGCATTTTTCGAACCGCTTAGTAAATAAATCTCTCGCTGCTTTTAAAAGATCATTTCAATGTTGATTGACTTGTAAACCATCAATATTTTCCAACATAAACATCAACACGAATATGTTAAAATGCGGTCCGATTTGTTGGTTTGGTTAAAGCAACGTGTTTTTCACAAGTCATTGAGTTGACGGCGCTTCGGTCGATGTTTAAGTTGATGAAAACTTTACGATATTTGTATACAGACATGAATGAAAAGGGCAATTTTTGTTAAAAAACGATAAAATGATGAAAACCAAAAACCACAATCGCAAACAACCACGCGACAAATTGATGCTATTTAAGGCAAAATGAGATGTGTTGCTGGTTAAAGCGGCCAATTGATAGAGTTGAGAAAGATTTTTGTAATTTGGCAATCGAATGATGAAAGATAAATGAATATGTTTATTAGCTGAAGGGCCATACACATCGAGCTGCCGGCCCGGAGTGTGCCCGATGAGCATCGCTCTGTTCGGAAGAGTTTTGATGAGTTTCAGCTTGTTCTGGGCAAAAATCAGACCAACTTCAGACTTCGTTCAAGTTCAGTTGAACACTAGGTCGAACTTCAAAACGAAGCCTTTGGTACACACCGATTCGAGCTCTCAAATCGTCGATCCTCTTCCGATGATGCTCCAGACCTAAATTGTTCTAAAGAACATAATTTATAGATTACCGCTTGAATATCAACCGCCCATTCTCCCGTTCCAATACACAAGCCTTCACCAGCCATACAAGTGCCATGGCTTGAATGGAAAACTCCATTCCATTCAAGCGATTGAAGATCATTTGCGCAGCTACTAAATATCAAAATGTTCATGGAAAAAGTGTCTAAAATGTAAATGAAAATGATATGACGAGAAGAAAAATTGCCTCCTACTGAGATCAAAATAATCAAAAGTCAAGATGCTCCTACTCTTTCAGCTTCATTCAAATTAAAAATGATGCTCGATCAAGTCATCGCTGTGCTGTATGCTCATCGTGCCCGACCGAATGAAAAACAACATCGTCATTTATTTCGAGAGAGAGAAAAAAACAAGAAACAACGAAAATCCTTCTAATTGTTTCAGTTTTTCCATAAATTGCATCTGTTTTATGGATTCACGCATACTTATATATGTGAAATAACGTAAAGAAGACACGACATTTATCGTTGGAAAATGAATGTTTTCAAACGAGCATATCGCACCGTTAATGTAAAGTGACGCTATGCATAAATGCATCAATGAAGTGTTCATTGACACTTTGAGTGCATCGAAATACACACAGGCGAACGTACGCACACACGCAGAAAACTCGTCGTATTCATTATCAAACATCTTGAACATAAATATTTCGCTTCATTTGGAGTGATGGTTTTTTTTTTTGAAATGTTCATTCACGTTGATTTATTTTGCTTGCAATGTTAAATTGAATTGAACGAGGTGCACTTGAGAGGCATTTTTCTGCTTATCGTTTTGAAAATGCAGCACATTTGAATCGCATCATTTCAAGTAGCATGTTCAAATTAAAAGCCGGCAGATTCTAGGCAAATTAGCATTGAAAATGGTCGCCAACATATCCATTATGGGATCGTTCTTTGGCATCGAGTAAAACATGTGTTACACAATAAACAACACCCAATGACGTGATTCAAAAATGATTAATTTTTTTTTGTACTCCTAAACATTCTATTCAAAGCAAAGTGCAACGATTTTTGAATGCAGCAATGCAATTAGAATCATTGGATTAGGCAAGAAACACACTAGATAATCCTTCAATTTGAATGAACCATTTTCTGCAGGGGACGACGATAATTTTAACAAGACTATTTTTAAATCTTTTGGCTTTTGACTCTCCACCACCAACAACAACAAAAATTCATAGAGAGAAAATTCAATTGAACGCAATGTCCAGAGTCTACACACTCAATTTTTATGCATCTCATCGAAGTGCATCGCATGACCGAGCATTGGTCATGTAATGTGTCATCCCATATGCGTACGTCACTCTCATCGCATGCACACAATGGAGCTGATTAATTTTCTATTATTGGCCTGTCAATCGGATTTTACTGTTATCATTAATCATCGAAAGATTATGACAATTCGTTTTTTTGTTGCTTTATTCTTCTTTATCGTCGACATTGTTGTTTTACAAACGTCCATTTCATTTGGTTTGCCGGAAAGTGAGATGTTGAAAATGCGAGAGAAAATCAATGCTTTAATGGAAATTATGAGCACATTTTTATCATTTACCAAATATAACAGAGGAATGTTGACCCCGAAGAAGGGATCATCGATGGATAAAAATGAAAACTAATAACAATTTGGTCCATCAGAAGATTCATTTATCATAAACCAATTTGAGTATATTGAATTGCATTACAATGTTATCACATTAAATCTTTCAAGAGACGAACAAAACGAAACGAAACAAAAAATATTTGATTTCAATGCGCATTGCGCACACAAACGGAAATGTTAATGGTTTTGTTGGATCGAGAGCTTTGGCTGTATTCGTTTTTTGTTAACTCATTCTCATGCTGCTCTTCGTTTGGATGCCAAAACCAGAAATTCAATGTCACAAATGACCATGACATGATAAAATATTGATGCACTTAATCCATCACATGCATTTCAATGAATTTCGATTGTCAAATCGCGCTGGAAAGTCTACTAAAGTGGCAATTGCCACAGGAAGAAATGCATACCTTTTTTCCCAAAAAAAAAATTGTGTGTGAGTCCTTTTTTGAATATTAACAATAACATATTAACAACAACAACAACAAAGAATTGAATTGCATTTGAATAAAGAGTTTTGAATATTTCCGTGCACGATGTATTGTGGCTGACATCGATTGAAATTCAATAGAAAAGTCAACATGTTTTACAAAAGTAATTGCTCCTTGAACAATCGGAATCAAAAGAATCATTCTATGCAAATGAATGAGCATAAGAATTTATATTTGGAAGAAATACACGAATGGTTGGAGCAACTAATTTGGTAACGATCCGATGTCAGGTTCAATATGTTTTTTTGAAAATTTCTCTGCAACAGTTGCTTTTGTTTGTCTCACCTTTATTTCAACTGAATTCGTTTGTTAAGAATTGTTACTGAAAATCAGTAATTCAAATCGCACCATCGTCTTTGGCGACTGTCTTGCTGCCTTCCGTCGATGACAGGCGCCAATTTGGTGCAAAGACTGACGAACAAAACAAATTCATCACATTCCGGACGTCTTTGCCATATTCGGAAGCTATTGTTTTCTAATACTAAAGTGTTTTAAATTAAAGGTCTTTCAAATTGAGTTTGGGTTTGAGTTTTAGTGCCTGGCTTCGGAGTATTTAGGGACTCCTCATTCAGACTCATAAACGCCGCAATTATAATGAAAAATGTGAAATTATAAAATTTTCTCATTTCAATGCAATATTGTAATAAATATGATTACAAATCATATTTTTCAAAAATATCGCTTCGAGGTTGAAATTTCTATTCACTCACCTAGAGGCATTGGATTCATGTAGTTTTAGATTATTAGTATAATAATGATCACTTTAGAATCAACTGCGGTTAAATATATGGTAGTTTTTAATAAAAACCATTACAAAAGCTGTAAAATAAACACATTGTAAGTGATCATTACCTACACAGTATATTGTAACAGTGTTAAAGTGTCATTAACGCTTCATTTCTCAATTTTCTGTGAATGTGAACAAAAAAAAAACAAAAAAAATTCGTATGTTTGAACATCGTCATGTGATTAATTCATGTGAAAAATCGTCAAAATAATCGGATGAGTAATAAAAAGCAGTTGCACATTACGTTGCAATTTTTTGTTGAGCACATTCGCTTCAGGACATCGGCCATTTCACACCCAAGCACTTACACTCTAGCATGTTCACTGCTCGCACGCTCACACAATCCAATTCTAATAATAAAAAAAATGACTCAAATCCACCCAAAACGACACAAAAAAAACGACGCTGTCGCTCAGTCTCGGCAAGTGATGAGAAAGTCAATTTTACTGTTGACACAATAGTTTAAAAGTATTTATCATGGGTTAAGCGATGCGGAAATGGCTTCGAAACGATCGATTATGTGTGCGTGCACTCAAATTGAATAATTCAATGTATACAAAAGCAAGCCGTCACTATGGCCATTGTGTTGTGTACTACAATGTACATAGTCAGGACGCGCCAACGCATCGATCTAAATATGCGTAACAAAATATTGCACAAAGCAAAAAAAAAACGAACACAAAGAGAGAGGAAAAAACGAACTAATACGATAATTTTTGTTCGTGTTGTTTGGCCCTCAAAATGCCTGCAATGTCACAATAATCAAATAAAAAGCCGTGCAAATAAAAATGCATTCACACAGTAATTGCGTTGTGTGTTTGTGTTACCGAGTGCCGAGAACCGACAAACCGACAATGACGAGCGAATGATGCGTTTTTTGTGTGTGTATACGATTCGGTGTGTTGACATCATATTTTATCGCATAAACAATTCACTTAAATTTATTTAGGAATCACCCTCCTGCAAAAAAGTGCACTTCTCTCACTGAGAGCCACGCATACTCGGCGATAGCTGTGTGTGTTTAACTCACCAGAAATAGAAATGCTAGTATCAACAGTGAATCTAGCGGCAAAAAAAACACACACACATACCAAACGATATAGGTCATTAAAACAATTGATGAGAAAAATTGCTGCTCATTTTTCGCCTGTTCACCCACTGGCAAGTCCTCATAAAAAATTAATAAAACGTGTCTCTGCAGACATGCCGAATATGAAGATACATTACGACTGACTGCCAATTGCCGATGAACGTCGACATTTGATTGAGTTGAAAATAACCATATTAAGCAAGAGTCATGCAACAAGACTCTTGTTAACAGATCGATCGAACTTAATCAAAGAATGAACTTTTCGACGCTCTTTGCGAGCAATTCATTTTAATTTAATTTAACTTTTTGTTGTTGTTGTTGTTGTTGGTGGTGTTCTTTGCATTTCGAAAGGGTGCAGAAAACTTTGCAAACGAATGCAAATATTCAACAAATTCAAATAATAAAGTGTAAAATTATTGCTCATTGACACTGAAAACGATGATTTTTAGCAGCCGGATCGTATTATAATGAAATGGAATGTCTTGAAGAACTCTCAAGTTTTGCTTCTTTTGATCAAAATAAACTTTCTCTTTGTAGACTATGAACGGTAGTTAACAGAGAAATAACGGTTTTGGCGAAATAAATGTCGAATCCCCTGTATAAATTGTGCCTCGAAGGTACTAAATTCTATCTAAAGGGACGATACATGTGTGCAGCTGTGCAGTTGTAATGTGTGAATTCCTTCGTCTTTTTCCTGATTTTGGTGTGCAATTTTGAAATTTTTGGATTGGCTACAAAGCCATTACTAACGAGACAGTTAAAATGTATACGAATGCAGCAATTTAAATGATATCGTCGTCGATTGCACCCAAAAAAGTCTATCTTTCTCTCTCTATTGATATTGATGTTGAAGTGTGTGGCACATTTGACTATATGACATTGGCACTTACATCAATTTTAATAAAGTTTACGATACCCATAACAAAGTTTATTTCAGTTATTCACTTGTTCGCCGCTTGAATTTATTTGAATTTTTCGCTTCCACTTTTAATGTGTGCTTTTATTGTTGGTTGCCCGGTTTCTAGGGAGCTATCGACAAATTTTACACGTAATTCTTTGACAATTGTCAAACTGTAAGTCAATAGTGTGTATTGATGATGGCGTTTCGTTACTGCATCCAATTTAACCATTTGAGTTCAGTTTTATTTTCTCAACTGGAAGGAACTCAATCGTACAGACGGTTTGAGTCAACGTAATAAAGCATTTGTTTACATTCGCTGTGACAACGTAAACGAAAAAAAATAGACAAAACAGTGTGACAGTGCAAGTGTATGCAATTATAAAATTAATGGCATTTCTTGTTGGAGTTTATTTCTCAATGACTTTTCAAGGGGTGAACATAGAGACAGGTGCTGTTGCTTTTCTCGTTTACTAACCGACTCATTGGAATGTTAGCAGTTTAGCACAGTCACTTACATGTAAATCGATATCAAATCTTTGACTTACAAGTTTTGACCGCGGCCTTCTAGAGGTCCCAATCACCAGTCTCCGAAAATTATTCGAAGATTTTTACACTAGATGAGTAGAAGTAAAGTGTTATTGAAGTGCTTCACTGGTCTTTCCCCTTTAAAATGTCCGATATTTAACTCCCTCTCGGTTGACTTTCTAAATTGAGTCAGTGTTCCCTGACGCAATATTGGTTTCTACTATCAAACATTCTACATGTTTTCATTAAGAAAAATTACTTCCAATCATGTGATTTGTGAAATTTTCTTAACGTAGAAAGAAACTCTCGACCAACGACGTTGCTCCCGCCTTTGAAGCAACTTCTATGAATGTGATGCTTATAGCAATTGTAACAAAGTTTACGAGTTTAAAGAGTCCCATTTATATGTTGCCAGTTCCTAAAATTCTAAAGGGAGCTGTAACGAAATTGTATTTTGTCAAATGGCAAGTCAATGATGTGTTTTGCACTGTTGTTTGCTTCAAATTTATTCATTGAATTCGATTTTATTTCCTCAACAGGAAATGATAGAGTCTGTTTCTGTTTCACAGTCATTGTAATAAAGTGATTGTTTATGTTTGCTGACAACGTCGAAGAAAATTCCGGCCAGAAATGGAACAAACGGCGCTTCAGCACCAACACAATGTACACAATGATAAAAATTAATGGTATTCTTATTTAAGTGCTTTATTTTAACGTTGCCCTTTTTCACGAAAGTAAAAGAAAATTATAGCTCAAACTTAATTCACATATGAGCATTGAATTGCGATTGTCATTGAATGAAGCAGCTACCGTAAGCGATTCTTAGCTATTGTGCACCCACAGTGTTGTCAGTGATAAAATTGTTGTGCAAACATTTTATACATTCGATGAAATTAAAATTTTATGAGTGACAATGTACAATATCATCGACCGCCTTTTTAATGTGAGTGTGTCTTTGGTATCTCGCAGTTTTTTTTATGATGTTTCAATGTCAAAAATGTGTTCATTCATGGATTTTAAAACCCAATGGAGATTATTGCCCGGTCGAATTGAGTCTAGTCAATTCGTATCCATATCGCTAATCTAATGTGCTTTTGTTTTTCGTAAAAATATTTGATCAAAAACCCCTGAATATGTTGTTGTGATGTAAGCCATGTCCTGTCCATTCTATGCAAATTCATGACATGCAGTTGAGATTATAGAGAAACAATAGCACCAACCAAAGTTAATGCAACTGATGCTTTTATTATTTTAATTCGATTCGCTTTAATCAAGCAACAATAATTTTCATCTCCGGTTCCAAGCAGAGAGTGTTAGCATACAAAATATGTCTCATCGTCTAGACGATGCTAACAAAGAACCAAAACAAAAAAAAAACAGCACTTATGATTACGTTTGAACCAGGTTCCAGGGGCTTGGTACTGGCTATAGCATTTCTGTGCGTTTAATTTAAAATAACACTCCTTGTAAATGCGCCACTCAAAAATATTGATAGACTTAATGGATGAATAATGAAATATAAACACACACCGAAATATGGATCGTCTCAAGTGAAAGGACTTTCGGTTGTGAATTTCGAGTGGGTCGTAACAGTTAACATCTTCTACCTATATAGATTACATTTTTATGAGCTTATGTTAAATATAGAAGCGATATGGTGATAGAAGAAAAAATGGAATAATTGTTATTTAATGGTTTATTGGAAGCCAGGGACTAAATTAAAAGATCGACCAGTTGACCAATGCCTTACAAAGTTTTGCGAATGGAATAATTCCGCATAATTTTATTGGTCCGCAAATTAAAATGGAGCGTCGCGAAATATTTTCAAAGTCATCTTTTTCATATTCGTTCCAACCACATCCTATCCTATTGAATAGTATTCGGGCGGAGTCTGTTGACGTCAGGATACCAAATGTATTGCTTTATTATGGACAAACAGACAGGCTCTGTTCAGTGCTCACACACACCGAACTCAAAACATGTAAAAATCACGTAATCCGATAGAACCGAGAATAGTAATTATTAATTTAATTTCCGATCAATTAAAATAACGATGACATGCGTGTTATATGAATGCGATCGATCGAAAGTCATTAGCCTTTTGTAAATACTGACCCAGATTCGGTATAAAAAATATACCAATTCCTAAATTTAGTTTTCTTTTTAAAAATATCCAATATATTTCAAATTAGAGCGCATAGAGCGACAACGTGAAGAGCAACGAACATGTTTTTCTATGACTGGATTGAGTTTCGGTTCGTTGCTCTAATGATATTTGTTTGAAAAGAGTTTTCGTCAAAGCATTCAATGAACTAGAATAATAAAAGATAACAATAAGAAGTAGAATTCAAGCAATGGTATTTACTCAAATTCATGAGCATTTTCTTGAAAATGCAAAATAAAACCAATCGAATGCGTCATTTCCCTGTGATAGCTAAAAAATAAGCCATTACAGTCCATGAAGGTTTGATTTTCAAACGCCTTTGTGAAATTCTTTAAATTCCAAACATGTTTTTGTGTATTTTTTTGTGTATGTCCTTTTAATTTCTCGAAATGGCATGCAATTTTTGTCGTGTTTGCATGCGATACATTTCTTTTCAATGAGAAAGAATAAAACGAACAATTTATCGATTAAAATGAAAGAATTCCAAAGCGAAAAAAAAATACTCGAGAAAAACTAATCGTTCATATCGGCGGCGCGCACTTTAAAATTCCTCAAATTCCAATGTGTCGACGAATCCACTTAGCCCGGCACACATTTTCCAGTTTTTTGTGCAGCATAGTTTTTTTTTCATTGTGTAACGATGGTGACCGCGCTACCGCCGAGTCAACAATAAATCCTTTCCGAAATCGACGCAAACACACGCCAACAGAAAATAGCTTCTGTTGCGTCGCATACCAACGCTTCTGTTTTATTGACATGAATCTAAAATCGCAATGAGGAAAAACGACGACCAACCCGACGCGCGAACTGTTGAACAAATAAATTCATTGAAATGACGGAATCGCACGCTAGCTGCATGTAAAGGGAAGCAGTTTTAAATGCACGATACATGTTCTTTGGCTACTTTTACCTTTGAGAATTAGTTATACGCTTGGAAAAAATTGCATGGAATTTAATCACATGAATTTCACTTGGGAATATTCCCAAATCAACAAGAATTAAATTGTAACAAAATCGATAAATTACAACTACAAATATTCCGTTTAGAATGTTTTTTTGGTTGTTGTTCTTTATAGTTGTTGAGTAATTAACCGCTATGAATATTTCATACATATTGGATGAGGTATTTTTCATTGTTGTGCATGTGCCTTGTGGTTAAATTGTTGGAGTCACTGAAGCCGTTCAGCGTGCATTTTAAACCGCATTCTTTGTGTCGCCTTTCCATTCATTTTGTCATAAATTTGCACGTCATTCGAAAGGAATGCGAAGAATGTGTTTGCTTGGATGTTTTTTTTGTGGTTTTAGAGCATGTTTTTTTCCACCCTCATTTTTCTAATGTTCACTTTGAAATTTCTCCGTATATTTTACTCATGCACATTGCACATTCTACCACATTTAACTATAGTGTTTTTCAAAGACAAAAACACTCCTCCAAATGACTCCTCTTTGATTAACCGATAAATAAATAGGTTTTAAATCGTTTAGAATAATTTGGTTGAAAGTTGAATTCTTGGAATCATTTCAGTGTTGTGGTGAAACGGGTAATCGAGATACGTGACGCCGAAAATCAAATTGCAATTACTACATGGTGGAATTGGGTTTTTCATGAGAATTTCACATAATTTATTGTCAACTTTGAGATATTCCGAGGTTCAAAATTCATGACTTTTTAATCGACAGGAGAAACAATAATAATTTAGAGACTATATTTTATGGATCCAATGATTGGCCCTGAGGTATCGACGTTGGCTAAATCAATAATTTCTTTCAATTTCGACTTAGTGCCTCTTTCACCGAATCAACACGATTCACCAGGTGGTGGGAAACCGCAACAAACTCAAAAGCTTCAATCATTGGATTCGGTGTCTAAAAGTTTTTTCGTTTGCAAACAAATTTCAAAATTATCGTGTCCTTAGCAATTTGTAATCCGTTTCCACTGCCAAAAGAAGAATTCAATTTACGTTTTCGCTGCGAGTCATAATAAAATGCTTATCTTTATGTCGTTTCATTTTCTCACTCTTCCACCCCCACTTGAGCTCGCACCGCGTGCAGAAACATTTTTCAATATTTTAATGCAAAACAAATCCGATTACATTCGAACAATACGAAATGATCCAGTTTTTATTGTCGACGAATTTGTGACGCGATAAAAGACATAAAAGAAACGACGAACAATTTTTGCATTTGTTTGATTACGATCTCGCTGTTGCTGTATTATTTGATGAAATCAAATTGTTCGCGGCTCGAGGCTTGAAGGCTCAAGTGTTCACTGTTCAGTACTCAAGTGAAAGTTGAAATCATCATAAAAATCGATCAACTCATAGAGCAATTTGGTATGTCAAATCAAAGACATGCAAACAAGACAATAACATTTCTATTGAAAACATAGAATCAACGGCACCAGAAGACCAGATTCACTGCACATGAATGGATTGCCAATTTTTTTTGCTCCATCAGTTTAAGAATGTTGCGCACGATGCTCAACCATTGCCAATGGGCTTGATAAATAGTTTGCTCACAAAAGCACTTTCGTTGTTACGGTAGCTGAATTTTATGTGCACGCTCTCGCGCCAATTTCGCATTTTTATGGGTTTTGAACTGCGACTGCAATTGCGATTTTTTGTTGTTGTTATTCTTTTGACGAACAACAGCAAATGTGAATCCGCTTTTCCGCAATGTTTGTCGTAAATTGGCATTTTATTTTTCTTTTTTTATTTTTAAACCATTCTTGTTGGGCTGGAACACATAAAAATTATACAAACGCACTTTAAACTCACAAAGTGAAATCATCAACATGGAAGTTTGAAGGGAAGGCAATTCCAAATATAGACAGCCGTTTATAAAAGAATTGAATGTTGCGCTTTTTTTGTGTGTGTGTCGTGAAGCCCGTTTTATGCATGCACTTTTGCTTTTTATTGCCGTCGCTATCTATCTCATTTGAATGCTGTCATTCTTTCTTTCGTTCAACTATTCTTTCGATGCGTTTGCGTATCGTTAAGTGGAAAAATAATAACAACTCAATACTTAAACTGTTTTTCATTCATGCATTAAATTGTTTGCATATCTTGTTTGGATTTTTTTTCTTTTTTTTGCTATTTGATTTATGATGGTTCGTTGCTCGCTATATGCTGAGCAAAATTGCTCTTTCAGTTTAATGATCAATTTTGCGATTCTGGAAAAATAATGGCTGCCGTTTTTTTTTCTCAAGGACAACTTTTGACTTCATCATTCGAGGTGATAGTGAAAAATCTAAGCTGATTTAAAGCCTTAGCATAAAGTTTGAAGCAAATGGCAATATAAAATGAGAAAGTCAGAATATTGGCATTTCAATTATTTATTTCAGAAGTTCACATTTGCACATTTTTATAAATGATCCATCAAATTAGTTATTTAACCGTGACATACATTAAAATCAAAATCCACCAATAAATTAATGCACATAATTTGGAATCCGGAAAATCGTATAGATCATATTATTCTGAAAGTATTGAAAATGTAACGAATAAGTGGGAAATGTAGGCGAATAAAATTGAAAAATGTTAATGAATTTCTTACAATAATTTTTTTATCCAGTTCTGTAAGAGGTTCTCCAGCTTCCCATTTTTTGAATGGATTTGTGGTATTCGTCTCAGCGGAGCTGATTTGAACGACGAACAAGACGACTGCGACAATGAACACGAAAATGCTGAATCTCATTTTGAGCAGTTTTTTTTGTATTGCTGTAACTGTACGGAGACTCACTTACTGTTATCTCTAGGTAAGCTTGATAGCTTTTTTATAGTCAGATGTCAATGCGAATGCGCTTGATGAATGACATCATTCCATTCTAGTCATATTTTTCAATTAAAACATTCCGTCATAGCATAGTTTTACAGTAAAACTGTTTTTTCTGATACATTAACAGTTTCATGCAAGCAGAAAAGTGCCACTTAACTCTTTTGTTAACGAAAGAAGAACCCAGTAACAACACATAATGCATACTTACAATGAGCACTGTTTTAAGAGCTGGCCATAGCAATTATATTTTGGCCCAGCTTCTTTTGTAAATGATTAATTTTTATATTTCGCTTTGGTTCAGGGTCATATTTGTGCGAAAAAATGATTGGGTTTCAACCTTGAACTCATTACATCTAGTGTAAACTGGAAATCTCAAGAATAACTACTCAATAAGCTTATTGTTTGAGCACTCAACCACAAAAATTAAGCCCTTAAGATAACAATTTTTCAAAATTTTCTTGCAATGTTTTTTTCCCAATCAAATCCGTCGTAAAATATTGACGATTAAGCGAATTCAAAATTAAAATTCCGTCAAAATGAAATTGGCAACCAAATTAATTCAGCTTTGTTCTACTATAATAAAACGATATGGTTCGACTATGAAATACTTTTATTTCTCAAATGAAAAAAAAAAATACATTTTTTACTTGATAAATTTCAAAATACGATTTGTACTATTTTTTTGTTATAACGTCATTTGATAACAGAATTGTCACAAATATTGATTTAGAAAAAAATGTAGACATTGAAGCCGAAGTCCATCATAGTTGAAAAAGTAACTAGTTAGTCCAAATTCCGGTCTAAAAGTATCGCAATAAAATATAATAATGAATTTAGAAATAAGCCACGTTACAGAAATGATGAAAAAGAGTTAATTTCTGAGCGTAACAAATGAAAAATGTTTTAATATTTGTGATGTTAAGTTTTTGATTCACGTTTTGAAAATATTTTGAACCGAAAATCACTTCATGAGGTGATTTTGGAAGTATCTTCAGCAAGATACCCCCCAACTTTTGATAAACTATCCTTCAAATATCAAATTTTCCATTTTTACACACTCATTTGAAATCATTAAAAACATTTTTGAGTGAATTCGTAACATACCCAAACAGCTCTATTTTCTTCTTCTGTTAATGGCTTTCCAGCCTTCAATTTTTCCTTGGCTGCTTCAATAATCTTCTTGAGGAGCGAATCTTCAACTGGTTTTTGAGTAGTTTGTGCGGAGATGATTTGAATGAAGCACAAGAAGATAGCTCCAATGAACAGGAAAATGCTGAATCTCATTTTGAGTTTTATTTTTAATAAATTGTTAACAACGGTACGAAAATTGGTTTACTGATACTTATGGCTAATTTTGATGGCACATTTATAGTCAGGCAGACTTACAAGGGATTGATAAATTTTGATATTCAAATTTAATTAAATTTTTGAACAAACTTTATTAAGTATCACACATTGTGTAATGCGCAATTCATATAAAAATATTGACATTTAAAACTCGGCATGTGGTATTCTGAAATATTTCCAGCATGGCAATATATTTCAATGTTTCTAATTCATAAGCTCAAAAATGCCAGAATCAAAAAAAAGCCAACCAAAAGATACATACCGGTTAATTAGGTAGTTTCAAGCCAATTATTTCACAATTGCATTTTTCATTTAACTGAAGAATGGCGTCAACATATTTCATTTGACAATGGAATTCAACAATTCGAAACCGAGTGAATCATTCTTTATTAAATAGTTTATTTGGTTCAAAAGTGCTCGGAAACGAAGGAATTTAAATATTCTTCATTTTTTGTTGGTGTCCAAAAAAAAAATAAGTTTCTCAGATATTTTGCTGCGTGAAGTTGTAATAGTTTGCCTTATATAATTTAATTACTTTGCTAAAAACAAAAAAAAAACATTTGCACTATTAAATTTCTTCATTTGAAAAACAGCTGAGCTATCAAAAACATTCGGCTAAAAAAACAAAAAGACTCAATGAGTGTTTTTCTGTTACGCAATAAAAAAAATAAGGAGTCACTCCCCTTTTTAAAATGCAAAAACTATTGCTTGATTCGTTGGTTTCGTGGAGGTCAACATACGTGCTCTTCGTTTCTGTGGAGGCGTTTGGTAGATCAATGTTTGTTGACAAAGGAACATTTCCAATGAAAATGATCAAAATGACAAATATTTTCGATGTTTTAAAACACCTGAAATATTCTCTTAATAATTGGACAAACTGGTTGAGAAATTGGTTTGTTTGTTCACTTTAGTTAGTTGCGTTTTTTATTTTTCAAAACAAAAAGAAACATTATTCACACCTTAAATACCGACAATTCCACACGAAATCGAACAATTTTTTGTATGATGGGTCTCCGATTTGGTTTGAGCCTTTTATTAGTTTCATATTTTTGCTAAAAAATGGGATAGCCAAAATATTAGCTCATTCTGTAGACTGGTTTTCTGGCGAAGACTATCGAATTTTTCGAATTTTTTTGGAAAACACGTAAACACCATCACATTAGAGCAAACACAACTTTGTAACCCGTAAATGGATTTTTGACATCAGCATATCCCTGGATAGGTATTGAAGTGCTCTATCAGAATAAATCATGATCGGATACCTCCGGGTACATTGGGTACATATTTTTTATTTTCAAATCTTCAAACGCAAAAAACTCGAATTGACGTATATTTCTTTTTTCATTTTTTTCTTCCAAAACGTTTTGTCTTTTCATGCTGCGTCAATCTTAAAATGTAAGTCACTCGGTCCCAAGTGTCAATTTTTAGCTAAAACGCTGAAAAATCGAATTTCACCCATTTTTCGAGGGTTTTTCGCTCAAATTTGCAATTTATATGCAAACTATGCTTGCAAAAACTGTTAGAATTATCTATAAATTTAGTTTTCAATCATTTAAGACTCATATACTTGCATATGAATTGGTTAAAATTAGTTTTTCGGCCAAATACTCGTTGTAAATTCAAATAAACAGTTTTATGCTTACACCGTGTAACACACACACTCACACATGAGGAATTCCAAATGAGCGTTCTTCTAGGGGTCAAATATGACCCGACGGTACCTTTGGTTTAGCTCTATCACTTCGGAATTTTTTTTTGCTTTCACAGAGTTTTCAAATCGGAAAATCAAAAAAAAACTTGTTTCTGGGGCATCTTAGGTATTTTAGTCCCAGAAGAAAAATGTAGCCTGGGAAAAATTAATTCGATTTGATATAAGAAACATCAAAATTGGTTGGAAAATAAGAAAGATATTGGGTTTTGAAGTTGAACAAATTCGGGTACTTTTTGGTGTAAAAAACCCAACATTTGTTTACTTCAAAACTCAATATCTCTCCTATTTTCCAACCAATTTTGATGTTTTTTATATCAAATCGAATTAATTTTTCCCAGGCTACATTTTTCTATTGGGACTAAAATACCTAAGATGCCCCAGAAAAAAGTGTTTTTTTAATTTTCCGATTTGAAAACTCTGTGGAAGCAAAAAAAAATTCCGACGTGATAGAGCTAAACCAAAGGTACCGTCGGGTCATATTTGACCCCCAGAAGAACGCTCATTTGGAATTCCTCATGTGTGAGTGTGTGTGTTACACGGTGTAAGCATAAAACTGTTTATTTGAATTTACAACGAGTATTTGGCCGAAAAACTAATTTTAACCAATTCATATGCAAGTATATGAGTCTTAAATGATTGAAAACTAAATTTATAGATAATTCTAACAGTTTTTGCAAGCATAGTTTGCATATAAATTGCAAATTTGAGCGAAAAACCCTCGAAAAATGGGTGAAATTCGATTTTTCAGCGTTTTAGCTAAAAATTGACACTTGGGACCGAGTGACTTACATTTTAAGATTGACGCAGCATGAAAAGACAAAACGTTTTGGAAGAAAAAAATGAAAAAAGAAATATACGTCAATTCGAGTTTTTTGCGTTTGAAGATTTGAAAATAAAAAATATGTACCCAATGTACCCGGAGGTATCCGATCATGATTTATTCTGATAGAGCACTTCAATACCTATCCAGGGATATGCTGATGTCAAAAATCCATTTACGGGTTACAAAGTTGTGTTTGGTTTAATGTGATGGTGTTAACGTGTTTTCCAAAAAAATTCGAAAAATTCGATAGTCTTCGCCAGAAAACCAGTCTACAGAATGAGCTAATATTTTGGCTATCTCATTTTTTAGCAAAAATATGAAACTAATAAAAGGCTCAAACCAAATCGGAGACCCATCATACAAAAAATTGTTCGATTTCGTATGGAATTGTCGATACTTATTTTCATAGATTTTTGCCTTTTTCAAATATATTTCCCGTAATTAGGCGATAGAATTAACACAAGCATCTTAAAATGGCTGATATTCAAGTTGAAGTCCATCATAAATGAAAAAGTTGCAATTGTAGTTATTCTCTCGTCAATGAGAACATCTGAAATGATTAAAAATACAGTAAAAAATTCTATTGTGAATGTAAAATTTGTATCGATTTTACGTAGTTCAGCATAAAAATGTTAATTTGTAAAATTTGATTTAGAAAATTAAACATTTTAATTAAACAAAATTAATAATATCACAGAAGTTTCATCGAGTGAATTTATTCACAACATACCCATAAATCTTTTCTGTCTTCTGCTTCTGCTTCATTGTCCTTTGCAAAGAATGCTTTTACAGCATCAATATATTGTTGAAAAGCCGAGTCTTGAAGAGGCTCCTCAGTAGTTTGAACATTTGACGTTTCAGTGGTCTGGGCGAAAATGGTTTGAATGGTGAACAGGAAAATAGCGCCAATGAACACGAAAATGTTGAATCTCATTTTGAAGAATTTTTGTTGAATTTTTAGCTATTGTGTGGAAACTTGCTTACTGATACCTTGTGAACACATTTCATGGCGCTTTTATAGTAAGTTTGTCTTGGACGTTGCGTATAAATGCTTTCACCATTTCATTTGTTCAACTGATGTGGTGCTTAAGCAATTAAAAAAATAACTCTCTGTTGGCCAGCACGTGGCACAGCAATAAATTGAATTGGAATTAAGCAATTAGTTGAATTGACGACATTTGGAATTGCAGGTGACACAAAGGTTCCTCTATTACCAGGTTCTCATGAACCGCTAGATCGAAAGCATGACAACAGTGTTTAGTTTTGGAGATTCTTAAAGAGTTTAATCATTTTTTATCATTTTATCGATCAAATAATTCAATATTCTTCTTTTGCTAAAAGCGCGTAAACATGATGTACATGTACACTGCAGTGTACCCAGCTAGCACAACTATGCTTAGTGTGCTATCACTGGGCTCTAGCATAGTATAACGTATTTGTAATTGTTCAGATGTTCAAAAATTGTATTCGAGTTTTGGTCATTTGTTTTGGATTAATCATTATTTCACCTCTTGTTGCCAGGGTTAGCTGTGGCTAATTCCTTGAAAAAATAAACACATTTCGATATTATTTTTTTTTGCATTTTCAGTATTTATTTTCTTTCAATTTGTTAACTAATGACCAAATTATAAAATCTTTCCTGATTATAGCATCTAAAATTTGATGATGTTATCGTTAACAATGTTGGTTTTAATAGCGCCTAAAAACTACGTTCGGTTTTGAACATGGGAGGGACGTGAAAAGCGGTGTACTATCGAACTAATTTTTTTTTCTATAGAAATCAAAGGCAATGTACATGGCGCTGGTGTCGTCATTTGAACATTTGTACGAGAACGTCTCTGCCATGGTTTTAAAATATAAAAAGCTTTTTATTTTCCTCTCGATGCTATAAACATTGTACAGAGCCTATCTCGACTGCATTCGCATCCTGGTTCACATCCCGATTGAGTTTCATTGTTCTGTGTGTCCTTCGTAAAGAATGTCTTTGCCGCATTAATATATTGTTTAAAGGCCGAGTCCTTCTGAGGCTTCTCAGTAGTTTGAACATTTGGCGTTTTCGTGACCTGGGTGGAGATGGTTTGAATGGTGAACAGGAAAATAACGGCCATAAGCAGTAAAATATTGAATCTCATTTTGAAGAATTTTTCTTGAATTGTTAACCACTGCACGGAAAATTACTTACTGATAGTTCTGTCTAGTTTTGATGCCACATTTATAAGTTCAGTATACAGTTAGACATGCGCGCTATTGATGAATACATAAAACTAGCCCCACTATTAGTATCCACTATTGAGTATATTGTTGCGATGAGCATACACTGCTGACACAAATACAACAATATAACGTGCGTACTGTATTGAAGTGACGTGCGTGCGTGAGTCAGCGCTCTGTGGATACTGAGTTTCGTATGCTCAACGCAACAATTTACAAAACAGTTATCAATGGCTGTTGCCGACCCAATTATTTTTTCTCAAAATATGCGATTGAAAGAGTCAGAGAGTATCCACCTAATTTTTGTAAAATGTTTGATCACTAGATCAAAATTGTGAATAGAAGAAACTTCACGAGGAAAATTAAATTTGATAACAAAATGCTCTAATATCCACTGTAACTATTGTTTAGTGTATTTTGTTTGTTTCAGCCTTTTATATTCAAATTAAAAAGAACGAGACATTGTTTGCATTTCAAATTTATATATGTTCGTTTATTAAGTTTGTGATTTATAAAAGAAATTTGGTAATTGAAGGTACACAAACGATGGTGTTGAAGGAGTGCCTATCGCCGGAAAATTGGATTGTAATATTCGAGCTAGAAATATAAAAAATTGACAAAAATAGAATTATTAATATGAAATGATATTGGTCAACGATACTCAATTGCATTCTAAGTGACGATGAATGGGAATCAAATGTGAAATGTCATGAGAATGACTGGTGGTACTAAAAATATTTCGTGCTTTGAATCAATTAAAAAAAGGTGAGTTATTACTCATTTCTTACAAGTGTTTGTTTATCCTCTGGTGTCAGAATTTTCATTGAAACCCATTTTTTCTCTTCTTCTGTCAGAGGTTTTCCGCCCGTTAATTTTGCCTTGACCACTTCAGCCAATTTCGTTAAAACCGAGTCTTCTGTGGGTTTTTCTGTGGTTGGATCCTGTGCCGAAATAGCCTGAATGTAGCACAGACAAGTGACGGCAATGAACAAGAAAATGCTGGATCTCATTTTGTGAAGCTGTTTTTCTATATTTATTAGCAACAATAGAAATTCTTGATCACTGATAGCTCTGACTATTTTTGGTGATACTTTTATACTTAGATGAGAATTTGATCATTCCATTCTTGTTAAATTCTATTTTTAATTCTATCGAGTGACACGGTTCTACAGTAAAGCTTCTAATTCTTACCCAAATCAGTTCAAAGGAATAAGTGAAGTGCTTAAAAACGGCTATGAGAGTCTGTTAAGACATATGGTGTAGCTGATCAAGTTAGCATCAAAAAACTCTTCCTTTGACCAAATCGACTTTAAAATTTGATTTTAAAAATAATGTCGTTATCATTAATCAAATTATTATTAACTAAATGATTTCATGGCGAATTGCAACTCATCTGATCGTTTTTAGCCAGTTTTGCTGTGCAACTGTGAAATTACAATTTGGTTTGCGTTCATTTGCGTTGTAACCTTCACACATGGCGGTGACATTGATCGTACAAATGTTCAAATGATGACAGTAGCGCCATGTACGGCTGCTGACAATAATATCTTTCTGTCTTTATTTCACTCTAATTTGCATTAGATTCAATGTTTGTAT